>QEPC01006937.1:494623-505924 GCA_003113815.1 Sphenodon punctatus | reverse complement strand
TGGGTGGGTGCTGTTTGCTTCTAGGTTGAACCAGCAGCAAGCAGCACCCACCCACCCACTCTGTAGGAGTCCACTAGCAGTCATCCAGGAATCAGGATGGAAACGCAGAAACTAAGCAAAAGCACCCTAAATCTCAGGAGTCCAGGACTCCTCCAAGTACACAAAAATAAATAAAACTGTCACCTACCTTAGAAAAACTTGCTGCCTGGAGTTGGCACCTGTGCACACTGCCTGGAAGCCCTAGCCGGTAGCTAGGTTTGCTTCCAGAAAGTATCCAGACAGTTTCCAGTTGTTTAGCCTGCTGAGGCTAAACAACGCCTGGCTGGCTCCCAGTTCCCACTCTCCTCCCCCTCCGTCACTCACAGAGAGAGAGAGAGAGAGGGAGAGAGTTAAACAGAGTGACGCAAGATCCTTCCCCCCACATTTTTCTGTGGCTACTGATTGGCCAGGGCTCTTAGTTTTGGAGCCCAAAATGGATTTTTTTCCTGCTGGAGAATTCCTTTAGAATCCTCCTCATGCCCGCCCCAAAATACAAGTGAGCATGTGCAAGATACTAAGAAAAGGGGCTCTAACACTAGAGCTCCTTTTCTAGTGTCTCACACATGCTCAGTTCTGACAGTATGCTGCCATCCCCCTCCTCTCTTATGAAAAGAAGCTTAGTGGGGGGGAAGCCTAGGCACTGCAGCGCTGTGCCTATCTGCTGATTCAGTCACAGCAGATTCAACACAGACTCTGTGGCACTGGCTGTGCTGAATGCCAATTGAATGGGCACAGCACAGTAAGCACATTGCAGTGCTGAGTGAATCAGCCACTTCCCGGATTCCCCACCAGCAGCACTGATCAGGCAAGGCAGATCGGGGAACAGATAAGATGCTTCCTCTGTCCCCGCTTGGACCTGGGCCCCCCTCCCGAAAAAGTTAGGGGAGGGGGGATTTTTTTAAAAAAAGAAATAAATTCCCCCCATGCTAGGGCAGCAGTAGCTGCAGCAGCCAGCCAGGTCTTGTGGGGCACTGTCCAACAGGCCTGAATTACCAGCCGCCACTGGCCCAGAGTGGTCAACAGAGTGCATGCTCCCCAATGCACCTCTGCACAAGCCAGCCACAGCACCCTTAAAGGGAAGAGGCAGTAAAGTCATGACTTCATTGGAAGTCCCCAGTCTGCATAGCAGTAGGGATGTGCCAACGCGGTTCAGATGTTCGGAGTTCGGACCGAACTTGGTCCGTTCGGATGGCCGAACTGAACGTCCAAACTGAACCCGAACTGACCAAACCCGAACTCGATCCTAACTCAGAAAGAACCAAACAGCTTGGCCGCCTTCAGGTGATTTCAGATGAGTTCTGGCCGGAAAAACGTGACTGGAAGACCCAGGGGGTGGGAGGCAGCTGAGGAGCAGACTTCCTGGCACCAGGGGTGGAGAGGCTTGGAGTAGCAGCAAGCCTGCCCTACCACCATCCCTTTTGTCCTCAGATGACTGGCTTGGCAGTCTGCGATTGGACATGGGGGACAGGGGGGCTAGGCTTCACAGAGCCAACGGGGCTTGTGGTAAGGCAGTCACAGCAAGTAACAAAAGTCATTGCCCTCCCCCCTTCCAACACCTTCTGAGCTAGTCACTGTACCTGACAGTAGGCGTTTTCAGAAGTCTCCTTCTCCCAGCAGTTTGTGTTCCTTCCTATTCCTAATCCATTGTCATCCTCCTCCTATTTCACCCATCCCACACATTTACCTCCCTAGTATTTATTTACGTAATTTATGTAGATTAGATTAGTATCATATATTTAGATTAGATTAGATATATTTAGGTGTTATTTTTATTTTTTACCCATCCCGGTGTTCTTTCTCCCTACCCTTCATTGAATCCTCCTCTTCTCCCACTATATAGGACACTCGGGCTGCTTTTAAACGAGGAGCGCTGAAGCGCCTCCTCAATGCCGCATTAAAGCAAAGCCGCCGGAAGTGATGTTCTCCCTGTTGCCGGCGGCGGCGGCGGCGGCGGCGGCTGGAGACACGGGACTTTGGAGCGGCGCATTCTTAAGCCAGATAATTGAACTCTTAAGAACGCGCCGCTGCAAAGCCCCGTGTCTCCAGCCGCCGTCGCCGCCGGCAATGGTAGAACATCACTTCTGGCGGCTTTGCTTTAATGCGGCGTTTGGGAGGCGCTTCAGCGCGCCCTCGTTTAAAAGCAGTGTTAGTTTTACCTCTCCTTTTCAACTGACCCAGGTTCTGCCATTTCTGTATTATCCCAATGTTTGAAGGCCGTGACGGATTGGTTGTGGCAGAGCAGACTGAGGCCCAATCCTGATAAGACGGAGGTGATGGCGGTGGGCAGGGCGAGGGAGGTGTTGGCTCCCCTCGTATAGGGGGTCCGCCCTTCCGTAGCCCAGCAGGTTAAGAATCTGGGGGTGTTATTGGACACGGATCTCCGTCTAGGTCAGCAGGTGGAGATGGTGGCAAAGGCTGCCTTCCGCCAGCTGTATCTGGTGCAGAGGCTGCGCCCATATATCTCCAAACCAGACCTGGCCACCCTCATCCATGCCTTCATCACCTCGAGGATGGACTACTGTAACGTGCTTTATGTGGGGCTTCCCCTGACGCTGGCCTGGAGGTTGCAGCTAGTGCAGAATGTAGCGACTCACCTCTTGACAAGGACGAGTAGTTGGGAGCATATTACTCCTGTGCTCTGTTCTCTGCACTGGTTGCCTATAATGTACTGGGCCAGATTCAAGGTCTTGGTCCTGATATATAAAGCCCTACATGGTCTTGGACCCAGATATCTCAGGAACCGGCTCACCCTCCGCGCCCCAGGGAGGTTACTTCTTGGACGTCCCCTGCATAAAGTGGGGGGCCACCATGGAGAGGGCATTCTCAGTATCTGGGCCACATCTATGGAACTCCCTCCTGGAGGAAGCCCGTCTGGCCCCAACTCTTGTGGCCTTCTGCTGGGCCTGCAAGACTTGGCTGTTCTCCTAGGCCTTCGGAGGGGGGTGGGATAAAAAAGGTGGGTAGGGTGGTTTTTTGGGGGCAGACTTTTTATAGATGTATAAAATGTTGTGCTAATTGTTGTTTTAACTTTCTTTTGTTGTAAACTGCCCCGAGTGCCATGGGCATGAGGGGACGGCTAATAAATGTAACAAAATAATAAAATAAATAAATATATTCCATCCTTGATTCCCTTCCCCTGTTTTTGGATTTATTTAGAGTAGGATTATATTGATTTAGGTTTCATTTCAGTTTTGTACCCCTCCCTGTGTTGTTTGGTGTGAGCTGACTGTGCCCCCACCCCGTCCCTGTGTGTGAATAGATAGATAGATAGATAGATAGATAGATAGATAGATAGATTATTGTAGGAGTTACCTTAATTATAGAGATAGATAGAGTTAGTGTGTAGTTATTCAGTTTTAATATTGTATAGTGTGTTTGTAGGACTAGCCCTTTCTAGATATAATATTCAATTTAGTTCCATAGATTTTACAATAGTTAATAGCAGTTAGAGTTAGTGTAGCTATATATAATATAATCCAATATTGAATAAATAAATAAATAAAAATAAAAATATATGTGTGCATTATTTGTGTTTTAGAAATGGAGAAGGGAAGCAGGAGGAGCCAGTCTGCTGCCCATAAGATGGGCAATGGGGCACGTGGCAGAGGTGGTAGGGGCCTTGCCAGCAGAGTGGCAGCATGCAGAAGCATCCAGAGTCCATCACCACACCTCAAACTCCACAGGTCTGATTTTGGGAGACAGGCTTCAGAGGCTCCCAGCAGTGGCACTATCCTGGGGGTAGTTCGGCGGCACCTCCTGCCAGTGTCCTCCACTGCCACGCAGGGCACTGGAAGGCCTGCTACATGAGGCTGCGGCTGTCTCTGCTACTGGAGCAGGTGCTTTGTATGTTCCTCCAGAGGCCCCAATGTCCCCCATTGTCGAGGCGATCCCCAGCAGTCCAGGGCTGGTGGATCCCACCCTGGCTGCTAAAGGCAGGGCCCGATCCCTGGGCAATGGCAGCAGGAAGAGGAGCAGCATCAGCAGTATCAGCTATAGGGGGAACAGGGAGCGTGGCAGCAGCATGGTGGGCAGTCCAACCTCAGGGCCCCAGTGCTCCCCTTTGCAGGGGGACATATATCAGATTGGGGACAGCAAGGAAGACACTAGTCCTGTGGAGGAGATGTCTGGTGCTGAAGCGATGGCTGTCCCTTACAGAGCTGTGTTGCCACCACGTTCTGCCCCTCCCAGCAGCGCTGGCAGCGGTGCATCACCCAGTGCAGGCCAGAAGGCAGGAGGGGGCAAAAAATCCTCTGGGCACATTTTAAGTTGGTGCGGGTGGATGATCCGAGGGAGGTGCAGTGCACTTTGTGCCAGAACTTGGTGGTGAAGCATGGGCAGGTGCTCACCAACCTTGGCACAACTGCCATGGCAAGGCACCTAAAAAAATACCACAACACTGTGCTGCTAAGCGGGCAGGCAGGGGCAGTGGACGCCAGCGGGTTCCCATCTGCTGCGGCCAATTGTCTGCCTCCTTCAGCGGGCCAGTGTCCTGCTCCAACAGCTGACTCTAGCAGCAGGAGAAGTATCGCTGCTAGGGGAGAGCATCAGAAGCAGCATCAGAAGCAGCATCAGTCCACCATGGAGGAGCTGGGGTGGGAGCAGCTGCCAAGTCCCTCATCAGCTGCAGGACATGGAGGGTGCTGTGACTTTCAAGCCAAAGCCACGCACCTGTTAGGTTAAATGATCACTCTGGATGGACAGCCCTTCTCCATGGTCAGGGACATGGGGTTTAGGCACCAGATTGGGTTCCTGGCCCCCCAGTTTCAGCTGCCATCACACTCCACCCTGAGTCGTCAGGTGGTGTCAGCCCTGTACCAGGCTTTAAAGGAGCTGGTGAGGGAGCAGCTGTCAGGGGCTGGGGGTGCCACCATCCACTTCACCATCGACCTGTGGTCAAGTCAAAATGTGCAGCACGCCTACCTGGTGGTGACGGCACACTAATGGGAGGACCCAGAGGCAGCATTTGGGAGTGGCAGGAGGGGTCCCGAAGCAGGGTATAGGTGGTTCCTGCTTCAGGCGGAAGTCATGGACAGCCCCCACGTGTCCCAGAACATAGAGGCAGCCCTGACAGCCATGGTGAGGAAGTGGGTCACGCAGGCGCACCCTTCACCAAGGGGTGCATGGTGACCAATAACACGGCCAATATACTGAGGGCAGTCCACGAGGTGGGCTTCACGAGCATCCCTTGTGTCGCACACACCCTTCACCTTGTGGTCAGGGACGCTCTTGGCTTGGGGGAGAAGGGGATTGGGGCAGGCACCCTTAGCTCCCTGATTGAGTGGGGGAGGCAGCAGGCCAGGTTCTTTAACCAGAGTGTGAAGGGCAGCAACCTCCTCCGGGCAAATTAGGCAGAGCAAGGCTCCCCAGTACACCAGTTGGTCCAGGATTGGTCCACACAGTGGAATACCATGTTCCTGATGCTTGAGCAACTTCTGGAGCAGAAAGTCGCCTTGCATCAGGTGCAACTGGTCATGGAGAGTGGGGCACCTCCAGGGGACAATGGGGCAGAATGGGAAATACTGGAGCACACGGTCTTTGTGCTGAGACCATTCCTGGCCATGAGACCATGAGCTCCTCAACAGCCACCATCAGCCGGTCACAGTTTATAAAGCATTATAACTGGGTTATAGATAATCATCCTCTTGAATAGGTAAAACTTTTCAAATATTTGGGGATTTACTTTTATTATAATGGCACATGGAATGAACATTATAAAAGGGCCACTGTAGTTGGGAGAGGCATCGCCTCCGCTATACATAGATTTTTTGCTAGATCTGGGAGATCAGAGTTCAAACTTGCCGTGGATATTTTTAAAACTAAGGCCCAGTCTCAATTTCTCTTTGGTGCTGAACTATGGTCCCCTTTAGTGCGTGAAAATTTGGATATCCAGCCCAAGTTTTTGTACTTACTGAACCGTGCCCCCAAAGGTACTCCCTTGGTGGCCGTATGGTTAGAACTTGGGCAAAGGAGTTGGTACTTTGTGGCTTGGGCACGTTTGTTCTCCTTTTGGAACAAAGTTGTTAGATCTACAGTCAGGGGTCTCTTGGTATTTCTGAAGGCAGACTCATACAACAGTCGGTGGCGCCATGAAGTAGAAGTTAATCTGACTAAGCAGGGAGTTCCCAAAGATTATTTGCTTGGGAAGGGTCTTCAAGCAGTGGAGTCGGAGCTTCAACAAAGGTGGGCGGATATTTCTCAACAGGAGGAGGTTGCCAGGGTAAGAGCTTCCCCCATATTGGCATGTTTTTATCACTCCCTAGGAGGAGCTTCTCTATGGTCAATTATTTGTCCCTTCCTTGTTTATTGAGGGGGAAATGTTTGGTTCTGGCAGCCAGATGTAATGCTCTTCCCACCAAATTGTTGGAGGGATGCTATAGTGGGCTCCCTTTTCAGCAGCGATTATGTCGTTATGATAATTTAGAAGTCGAGACTTTGGATCATTTTTTTTTTTTAGATGCTGTCTTTATGATAGCATAAGAGCAAAATTTCTTCATGCCTTCTTGGCAAAGTATCCGGGAGGATCCGATCTCTTCCTTCTCCAAATGGCCCTGTCTGACCATGTAGAGGAGGATACCTTGAATATTATAAACTTTTTTTTATCCAAGCCATGAATTTTTGGCATGGGTTTCTTAATTATCAGTTGCCAATTAGTATTGAATATGATGAGTTATTTACTCACATTAATTAAAAAATAATTAATTACCTAAGTGCCATCTTATGAAAAAATATTTGTATTGGACTTAAGAAGTTAATTACTTTAAAGGCCAGCATAGCCGCTAATGGGATCACTCGGTTTGCCACAAGATTGCCTGGGGTTCATATTTCGACCATCCTCAGCATTTTTAAGACTAAGATCCAATCTTTATTGATGTTTGGCTCTGAGATTATGCCAGGCTCAGATTTCCAGGTTTTGGAGGTTCCTCAAAACAAATTCCTGAGGAAGTTATTAAGGGTTCCCCAGAGTGTTCCAGCAATGGTTATTAGGGCGGATACAGGAATTCTGGTAATTGATTGCTTGGTACGACAAGCGGCCCTTTGGTATTGGGTGAAGGTGTCCAATCAGGCTGAGTCCTCGCTACTCGCTCTGTGCTTTAAGGAAGAATTGGAATTTGAGGGAGTTCCCTTGTATCCTTGGATCTCCCAAATAGCTATCTATTTGAGACAGTTGGGGTTATTAGTATCCTCCTTTTGGGGAAAAAGTGTTGGCCTGCAGAAAAATCTCATTAAACTTCGGGCAAGCGATATCTCTAGGCAGGATGACTTGGCGGCTATATCTGCCTGGAAGGTGGCACCATGGTTGCAATATTTCAAGGCTTTGCATGGTTTTGAACCTTATTTGGACTGTTTGATCAAGCCTATGCTACACAGGGCTCTTAAGTTACTGCGTTTCCAACTGTCTACCTATGCCGTTGTTCAGGGAAGATACTCTAAGGTTCCATACGAAAACCGCCTTTGTCCATGTGAGAACTGGCAAGTTGAGGATTTACAACATCTCCTCTTTGATTGTTCCCTTTATGATGATCTAAGACAGACGTGGTTGGCCCCAATTTTGAGGGGGAGGGAATGCTTGCCAACTCGCCAGAAAATTATAATATTGTTTTCCGATCGTGATGAGGCCACTATAAAGGCAATTGCCTTTTTGGCAGCTAGGATTCGAGATGGAGTAGATTTGTAAGTTCTTGTCCCTCCTATTTGTGCTTTTTCCTATTTTTGACTTACTGTATTCTCTTTTGTATTATTTGTCTGCTTCCCTGCTGCATTCGGCACACTTTTTGTGTATTTTTGTATCTCTGTTTACTTATTTTAATTCTCTTGGCTATGGCGAAAGCTGATGCCCAATAAATTATTATTATTGTATTTGACTTATCAGGATATTAAGTCATTGTGATTACATTTTATCCTCAGATGATGTGTACTATTTTGTAGGGGTGGGAATTCCGTATCTTCCGGTATCTGATACTGCCCGGTATTTGGTGTACCGGCAGTATCGGATTAAACCCGGTAATCCGGGGTAATTTACCGGATTCCCCGTACCGGATTTTTTACATTACGGCCATTCAAATGAATGGCCGCAATGTAAAAAAACACAACCCCCCCACTTTCCCTCCCCAATCCAGGCTGTGTGGGTGGAAGGGGGGACACCCACCACCCACGCTGCCCAGCCTGGCTTTAAAAAAAAGTCCGCACCCAGAGTCCGCACCAGCAGGTAGGTAGGTTGTACTAGGGTGATCCTTGGGGTGGGGGTGGTTTAACACACACCCCACCCCAGGGATCACCCTACCTTCCCACCCAGGGATTGCCTACCTTACACTCTGGGCGGCGGTGGTGGCGGTGGTCCGACTCTGGTGGCTTCAGCGCTGGCTGTGGTTGCCAGCTTCAGTGCTACTAGGCCTTCCTGTGAACTTCCGGTTTTCCACGGCCCAAGGATTCATCAATTATCTCTTTAGATAGCTTTACCACTTGTGCCTCTTCTTTTGTAGTATATGTGATTAGATGCCCTTGCCCTTTGTTATATGTAGGCAAAACCACTAGGATATTAAAATTAAGAATGGGGGAACATAGGAGCAATATCAGGAATAAGAAGATCAATGAGCCATTGGTGCAGCATTTTCTGCAGGCAAATCACAGTTCTACTGATTTTGTTTTTTGGGCAGTGGATGTTGTGGGACAACACATTCACAATAGGGACATCTTGCTGTTGAGGAAAGAAGTCCAGTGGATTTATAGATTACAGACTGTGGCACCTTTTGGCCTCAATGAGACCATTGATTACAGCTGTTTCTTGTAACATCCTTCCTCTGTCTTGTGGATTTTCTGATTGCTTTAAGTGGGTATAGGTGCAACCCCTATACATCCCTGATGGGCTGTAGTATATAAAGAAAGGCTTGTCCTTCTTTTGGTTAGTTCCCAGGCTTGTAAGGTATTGTGGAGTCACAAGGCAGTGGAGGTGAGATTTAGTAGTTCCCTGTGGGACTAGTGTCCCAGAAGGGTAGGGGCTGTTGAATAGTTCATTTGAATACTTTGTTTATAGACCCATTTAAGGAGTTAATTTTGGCTAATTTTATCTCTCCACAGCCAGTGTGAGCCATTTATTTAGATGTTTGTTAACATCAAGAGCCTTTGGGGATACTATTGGCTAACAGGAGTTAGTTCCAGATACTTTATTGTCAAGTGGGTAAAGTTTTCTCTTTTTGCTTAATTAGAATTTCTGTATCACTATTAATGGACTTAGTGTTTTTGATCCTTGATTTTGAGAGCTCTGGAGGCTTACTGATTGATGGTTTCTGCAAAGGTTCACTTCAGACATTGTCTGCCTGCCTGCCACTAAACCCCTTTTTTTTAGTAGGCATATGGTATTGGCGTTTGCGTGTATGATTTACATATTTTATTTTGATGCATCTCCACCCTGCATATATCAGCATTCTATTGTGAGTAGGAAGGGGGACACTAGTCATCAAACTGATCGTTATCAGTTTGACAGGTCACGTGGGGTCCTACGTCAGCGGACGTCCCACCTTCGTGGGTCCGGAAGTCCCGCCTTGGGAGGGAAGTGACATGGGTAAGCGGAAGTGATGCAGAAGGGGGTAATGCTTCGGGGTCAGGGAGGCGGGAACTGAAGGTTCCTGCCCCCCTGACCCCGGAAGGTCCTTACGCTTGACTTTCGGGGATTCTGAACCGAAGGTTCCAGCCTCCCTAAACCCACAAGGTCCTTTGAAGAGGGATGTGTAATGCATCTATGAACTCAGGAGAGTGAGACGGACCAGTAGGTATGGGTTTTGTGGGGATCGGAGCAACTTTAGGACCCGGGGTTTGGGGTAGGGTGAACTGCAGAGATTGGGTCATGTAACCCCTCTACGCGCTCAGCAGAGTGAGGTGAACCAATCAGCATAGGTTTTGTCATCCTAGGCCATTCCATCTTGGAGAAAACCGGGTGGGGTTTCCGGGGTAGGATGATTCGCAGAAAGAGGGTCATGTGAGAGTTCAAATGACTCAGGAGGGTAAGCTCAGCCAATCGGCGAAAGTTTCATTGTTCTAACCTGCCTCGTTGCAGAGATGTGACCAATCAGAAAGGTTTGTGGAGCTGTAGTCCCGCCTCCTAGGGTTATGAGAGAGGGGGCCGCCATTGTCTGATACAGAGAGCAGGGAGCCAATCACTACCACTTACACCAAAATGGCTTACCATACTGATACTACACCTGTGAGGCCTATGGAGTTGACTAAGCCTCCAGAGGTAGTGAGACGGTTATACAGAAAACGCTATATTTCCAGTTCAGAGGATGATGGTGAGAGTGGGCCTCTGGGTAAGGTTCTTTTTAGCACCCCGCTTCATAAAGAAGAAACCCTTATGGGAATGTCATCAACCACTGAGACCCTGGATGCCCAACAGTTGGTAGAAGAAGGCATACCCCCAGCTTAAAATTCTGAGGTAAGAATGATTTTAAAAGGTTTCTCGCCATCTAGAGTTGTGTGTCACAAAACATTGGTTTGTAAAAAGACTCTTGGCTCATTAGTGCTTTTAAATCTTGTTCCAGGAATTGTTTGAAGGCCCCCCATAAGAGGATAAACCCCAAGCTGAAGGTTCGGCCTGTTTCTGTCCTGAGAGGAAAGATGAAAACCAGGAGCCTCATATTATTCTGCAAAAGCATCTTGGGTTGGAAATCTACGAATCTGATTATGTCGCCCCTTGAAAACGAAAATCAACCATGAGGTCTATAGTGAGAGCGTCAGTATGGAATTCTAAAACATTGTATGAGGGAGAAGCTGTATGCAGACTGCGAAGGCTGTGTTTTTAATGCTCCTGCCCAAATGACTCACGATTGTCTGACATGGACTTCTGAGGACAGGAATAGAAAACTTAAAGTTATTTGTGATAACCTGTGCTTGCAAGCCATCTTTCACGTTCAGATGATGTTGGGGTATGCATTACGTTGTTTATGTATCAGTCAGGCCAGTTTTAATCTTACACTTATGCTGTTCTGTAATGTGGATTCGTCTCCTGATCCTGAAAGCGTGCTGGAAGGAATGATCAAACCTGCTGATACCCGTGTGTTAGATTTTGTAGAAATCATGGTTAGAAAAAGACACTTTAAATCCTTTTTTAAAAAGACAAATGTACAATAAAATTGAGCAAATTATGCATACCTAGAGATGTTGTAGTGTATTACACAGATCTGTAAATAAAAGTTATTTAAAAACTGGCTTTTATGTTTTTTCTGAAATGTAACAAAAATGCTCAAACATGCTTTGGATGCAAACCCCAAA
>QEPC01006937.1:468215-480953 GCA_003113815.1 Sphenodon punctatus | reverse complement strand
GGAGGCAGTCGCTAAGGCTGCCTTCCGCCAGCTTTATCTGGTGCGTAGGCTGCGTCCGTACGTCTCTGGCCCGGACCTGGCCTCCCTCATCCATGCCTTTGTCACCTCGAGGCTCGACTACTGCAACGCGCTCTACGTGGGGCTTCCCTTGTTCTTGGCCCGGAGGCTGCAGCTGGTGCAGAATGCGGCGGCTTGTCTTCTTACGGGGATGGGTCGCCGGGAGCACATTACACCGGTGCTCCGAACTCTGCACTGGCTGCCGATAGTATGCCTGGCCAAGTTCAAGGTCCTAGTGATGATCTATAAAGCCCTGTACGGTCTTGGCCCCTCATACCTTAGGGACCGCCTCGCCTTTCATGCTCCAGGGCAGCTCCTGCGGTCTGCCGGGGGTGCCCTATTGGAAGTCCCCCGTGTTAAACGGGGGGCCACGATGGAGAGGGCATTCTCGGTAGTAGGGCCGCGGCTGTGGAACTCCCTACCGGAGGAAGCTCGCCTGGCCCCAGGCCTGTTTACATTTTGGCGGAACTGTAAGACCTGGCTGTTTGCCCAGGCCTTTGGGAGGGAGGGTAGGGAGGAAGGTTTTTAATCCCCCACCCATTTGTTTTGTCTAGCCCTGTTTTAATATTTATATTTAATATTTGATTGTTTTATCTTAATTTTACTGTATTTTATTGTTTTAATTATTTGTTGTTGTGAGCCGCCCCGGGCTGCGTTGCACGAGGGGCGGGATATAAATTTGTATAAATAAATACAAAATTTTTTTCCATGGTTAGCAAAAAACTGCCAGGGAACTTCTACCCTCTCCAGCCAGCAGTGACCTGCCCCTGCCCAGCCCCTTAGCCCTGTTCCATCATTATTATTAGCCTGGACCTCAATGCTCTTGGACTTTAAGGTGCTGATGGCTCCCATGCATGGGGCCATCAATAAATTATGTGATGCAATGGGTGCAAATTAGCAAAATTGTGCCAATGGGTGACAATTGGGGGTGAGGGGGATTGGTCACGTGCCATTATACCCATATGTTTTCAATTTCAATTTCAATGTATCGTTCACAGCAAAGGAGCTATAACAACATACCCACATAAAAAGGACAGACAAATGAGAAACACAGTACACAAAATAAAATGCAATTAAAGCAAAACCAATGAGTTCCGTTACAAGTGATATTTAAATATAAATACCCCTTAGCTTAACCTGGAGATCCAAACATACAAGGACAAGAAATCATTATAAAGAAGACTCAAGTATGGAGGTAACCCCTGGTTAACTCAGGAAAAATCCAGGGAGGACAAAGACTACAAATATTAGGAAAATGACTAATTGTGCAAAGCTTGGCATCGCCAGTAGCTAGAGAAAAAAAAAATAGCTCAGTAAGACAAGGACACGGCACAAGACAACCAAGGGTGGTAGATCTAAAGATCCACAAGCCCAGATCACTATATGAGAGCAGCAATATACAACACCTATAGTACTTCAGAGCAAACAAGGCCATAATAGTCCTTACAGATTCCATCAGTAACCTCAGGAGACACTGTTAATTTAAATCCATAACTGGCAATGCACTACATTAGTTTTCATCCTTCTCTCCGCCAGAAGGAGAAAAAAAGCAATTGCTTTGGTTGATTGAGTGTCAATTGCTAATAGGAGTTGTTTCATTTTCTCATCAATAGATATCCTATAGACAATTGTTTTATTCTTAATCATGTTATTGATAAATATGTCAACGTAAGAAGAGCCAAACTGTTTGTTGCTTTCATTGACTTATCCAAAGTCTTCGACTCCGTCCCCAGGATGATTCTGTGGAATAAACTGGCAAAGTTGTGGATTAACCCCCACTTGCTAGAGGTGATAATAAATTTGCATAGTAGCTCCAGCACAGTGGTTAAGATTGATCTAAGTTGGAAAATAACCAAAAAATTCCCACTTCAGCAGGGTGTCCGCCACGGCTGTTTACTGGCACCAGTTCTATCTAACCTGTTCATAAATGAGCTGGTGGGGATGGTGGAGGCTCTTAACTCTACCCTGCCTTTAATAGGGAATAGACCTCTTTCAATAATGCTCTATGCCGATGACATTTTTTTACTGTCACAAACAAAACAAGGCCTCCAGCAGTGTCTGGATGCCTTGAATGATTTTTGTGTAAAGACTCTTATTACAGTAAATTTAGACAAGTTTAAAGTTATATGCTTTGGGACAAATTTCCCAAAATATAGATGGAAGATCGGCCCTCTTAAAATTCTCCAGACATCCTCTTATACCTATTTGGGACTAGTATTTGCATCTTCACGTTCATGGAAGGCCAATAATGAAAAGCTTTTAGCTAAGGCAACACAATCGCTTGCAAGCATTCTTCAGCTGCATTATTCCTCACCTATAGCAAGTATTAAGCAAACACTTGATATTTTTACAACCAGGGTCCTGCCCCAACTTCTATATGGGGCTGAAATTGTTTTTGCTGGATACACAAATAGGATGAAGTTACGCCAGAATTATTTGCTAAGAAGCATATTAAGAGTTCCAAGACCAACTCCCCTGGCAATGCTCAGTGCAGAAACAGGTTTCCTGCCAGTAGCAGCCCAGGCCAATCTTAGGGCGCTGCTTTACTGGCAAAAATTGTCACTTGGTAACTCCTCCACCTTGGTGCTCAAATGCTTCTCAGAACAACGTCAACATCTGGGTAGTATCCAGTACCAGTGGTGGGCAAGGATTAAAAAATTGACCGCTGCCATTTCTATACCTGTCATAGCGAATGGACTTTGTGAAGGCATTGTTGATAGAGATTTCATCAAATCCGAGGTCAAGCTGATGGCCGTTAAGAGAGAGTTGGAAATGGTTAAGAGAAATAATATCTCCCCTTTGTATGCTGCAGTTAAGCAGCAAGTTTCCTTAGAACAATATTTGCTTCAGATTACAGACCCATAGTTAAGAAGAGTAATTACTCTGATGCGGTTTGAATTGTTTGGGACTGCGGTCATTTGTGGCTGCAGGAGAGAGCGAATTCCATTTGCCAATAGACTCTGTGCCTGTAATCTTTAAGAAGTGGAAACGCTGACTCATATTATTTTTACCTGTTCCAGGTATGTTGAACTTAGAAATGTATGGATAGACCCATTATTCAAAGATTTTTGTGTCTCTGTCACAGTTATTTAGTATGTGGGTATTTTGGTAGGTGAAGGTGGGAAGTTTTAATTACTTTCCTGTCTCACCTCTCTAGACCTCCTCCCATTTGCCATCATTCTGCTCATGGAGAGCTGTCATTCAACAAACACTGCATCAACAAACATCCAGCTACTCCAGCCCCAGTACCCACCCGTAGGATTCTGAGGCTGTCATTCCTTGTACAGGGTGCTGTCATTCCACTGCATCAAGTAACAGCCACTCCAGCCCCAGGACCCACCATCAGGGTTCTGGGGCCTACATTACAGGCAGGGAGGGCTGTCATTCCTCTTCATCCAGAAGCTGCCACTCTAATCCCAGGAGCCACCATCAAGGGTTCTGGGGCCTGTCATTCTGCTCACAGAGCGCCATTGTTCAACTGCATCAAGAAACAGCCACTTCAGCCCCAGGACCCACCATCAGGGTTCCGGGGCCTAAATTATGGGCAGGGAGGGCTGTCATTCATCTTCATCCAGAAGCTGCCACTCTAGTCCTGGCACCCACCATCCGAGTTCTGGGAGCCGTCATTCTGCTCACAGGGCGCTGTCATTCCACCATATCAAGAAAAAGCCACTCCAGCCCCAGGACCCATCATCAGGGTTCTGGGGCCTACGTTATAGGCAGGGAGGGCTGTAGTACCGCTGCATCCAGAAGGAATCATTCCAGTACGAAGAACCATCATCAACTTCTCAAGCTCATCTAGTATAAAAGGCATCTGCTGCTGCCCACTGCCAGATAGTCTCTCTCTCTCTCTCACACACACACACACACACACACACACACAGATTTCAACCCATCCATTTCTAGTGATATGAGACAAGTCCCTGCGGGGATGGAATTCAGGGTGACATGGTGAGAATGATGAGAGCCAGCACGAAAAACCTTTTTTTATAAGGTACTAACCTGCTGCTTGTGCCCAAACAACTGCCCACCCCCATGGCCTGCCTTTACTGATGGCATTGAGCTCCTCTCTAAGAAGCACTCTCCCCTTTTATAATGACAGTTACACCTAAACCTTTCCAGGAATGTGAGACAAGTCCATCGGGGATGGAACTCAGAGTGACGTGGTGGGAATGATAAGAGCCAGCACGAAGAAACTTTTTTTGAGGTAGCAACCTGCTGCTCATGGAGAGAGAGACATAAAGTCTCCCCACTGCTAGAAGGAGAGACAGACACACTCCCACCCATGCTGTCACCTGCAGTACGTGGCCAGAGAGAGAGAGAGAGAGAGAGAGAGACTCCCCACTGCTAGAAAAAAGGGGAGAGGTGCATCAAGCTCAAGCTGTCACCTTCCAGAACCAGATCTCATCTGTGCTCATGCTCAGTGCCCACATCCAGCAGCAAACCTACCAGAATGAGATGGAAATAACACACAACATATTATATATGCCTGCCTGTGTGCCTCCCTGTACCTGCTACCACCTATTCCATGACTGAATGAAGTGTGCCCAATCAAGCACTAATTCTAGGGACATCATCCACCTCCCATGGGCTGTCATTCCACTTTACCTGAAGCCATCATGCCAGTCCCAGGAACCATCATCAAGATTCTGAGACCATCATTCCAGTCACGGCGGGCTGTCATTCCATTCCACTGCAACCAGAAGCAGTCACTCCAGTCCCAAGAACCATCATCTGGGTGCTGATGCTGTTTGTGCCTGGCTGGTCAGTGGCCACCTGCACCCACCCTCAAGCCTGCCGCCCCCGCCAGTCTATTCCTCTGCAGCCACTTGCTGATGCCCACTGCAGCAGCTGAAATAGTCCCTCTATCCACCCGCCACCTGTTTCCCACTGCCAAAGAGCCTCTCTCTTTCTCTCTGGCATCCCCCCACAGAAAATATGATATCCCAGGCTGGCTGCTCTACCTGGGGCGCTGTCTGAAAGTATTCAGCCCCCACCCCCTGGGCTGATCTTTCTACAAGCTGAACACAGTCACACCTCTCCACACAAGGGCTTCAAAGAGACCAACCAACAAATGTAACTAAGTATTATATATCCCAGCTCGGCTTCCCAAGGTTACCCCCCATGCAGCAATCTCTGTGTGAGAGCGGGCAGTGTACTTGCCAATGCCCACTTATGACTCTGCCAGACTGCCACAGCCTCTCTCTCTCTCTCTCTCTCTTTGACACACCCACAATGACACAAGCCCTGCCCCTACTGGGGGGCTGTCTGCAAGTTGAGACCCTGCTGGCACATCTTGGGACCAATACGCTACATGTGCTGCTGCTGTCAGGTAGGGATATGACAAGCTGTATATACAATGATAATCTGCCACTTGTCAGAAGCAGCACAGAGGGCTAAAAGATTGGTAATGTCAAACAAAGCTGGTAAGGTAACAAATATAACTTTTATAAAAACTTTTAAAACAACTTACATTACAACTATATAAAACAAAAAACAAACGTTAATATATATACAAAGAAAGGAACATAAAATTAGGGGCCTGTGGGCCTGTCCTCCTGAATGTGGGAGAAAGGAGAAAGGGGTGCATGAGACAGAGGGGCAGGCAGCACGTCTTCCTCTGCCTCGTGTCCATGTTGCCGGGCAACGTCAATGGCCCCCACCATGGGGTCCTTCCACTTTGCGACCGACTGGTGGTAAAGTTCAAAGTCTTTTATCTCTGTGCAGAGGTACTTTGCATATGCCTCCACCTTGTGCGCCCGTGCTTGGAGCGCCTCAAAACATTTCACCAGCCGGTCCTTCATTGTGTGGGTTTGGACCCATAGCCCATAAATATATTTATCTGTGGGCCTCTGAAGATGTGCCCGAATGCCCTTGCCTCATGTGTCACCCACAGGGGGCTGGAGACTCCTCACTGGAGCTGGAGGGGGAAGGGCTGTGGTGACAGTGCTTTTGCTGGGCCTTCCCCCCTTCATGAGCAGGCTGTTCTTCCCTGGAGTGGTTCCTTCTGCCACTGCACCTTCCAGTCCAAGAAGGACCACACGCCACCTCAAGTAGGTGGACGTTCTCGATGTGGATGATGAGCCCAGATATGGTCCCCTGTGACCCTCTTTTTATCTGTTTCTCACAGATCTAAAGAACATAAAAAGATAGGAACATAAGAAGTGCCATACTGTGTCAGACCAATGGTCTATCAAGCCCTGTCTGCATTCTCTCTCCACAAGTAGGTGGCTGACCAATCTCTCTCCCTGCGGGGGACTTCCTAACAGGTCATAGGGCAATCCATTCTCTGTTGTTCCAGCCCCCATGCCTTACCTTGCATTTGGCAAATCCATCTTTCGGGCTCTAGTAGTACCACCAGACTGCAGACCTCGTTGGCCTGGCTTCCAGTGGCTCCTGTGGCTGCGACCTCTGTCATGATGAAGTTCTGGGCCTGGCACCAGCGGCAGCATCATCATCACCAGCTAATTGTTGTTGGCCACCCTGAGCTGCCCTGTGGACTGGTGGGGCAGGAAAGAAATCTTTTATAAATAAATTAAAAATTAAAAATCACCCTCTCTGAAATAGGAACACATAAACAACACTGACATAATATCATGCATTTATGGTGATGCCCTGGATGCTACGTGTCTTCTTGGTGGGTGCTGCGGCTTGTGCTTGGCTGCTGGAAGAGCCCCCCCACCCTCTCTCTCTGTGGAAAACCCATAAATATAAGACACGTGCAAATCCTGCCCTTTTTGGGGTGCTAGCGATGGCAATTAGAGACCCTGGCTGGCATGTGTCTTCTGGGTGGGTGCTGAGGCTCATGCCTGGCTGCTGGAAAGGCCCCCCACCCCACCCTCTCTCTCTCTCTCTCTCTCTCTGGCAGACCCATAAATAAGACACGTGTAAATCCTACCCTTTTTTAGGTACTAGGGATGGGAATTAGAGACCCTAGGTGGCACATGTCTGCATGGGTGCTGCGGCGCGTGTCTGGCTGCTGGAACAATAAACAAAAATAATTTTTACAAACCTGGCAGCAGTGGCACCTCCTCTGCCCTCTTCCTCCTCTGGCGAGGAGCCAATCTCCACTACCTCAACAGATGGTCCAGGCTGGTCTTCCTCCTCCTCCACCTTGACCTTCCTCAGTTTCATTTTTTTTACACCTTCCATCCTTCCTTCACCACACACCACAAGCCACACACACAAAAAAACAGCCACAACACACACACACACACACACACACAAGCTCACAACCAATTTTTCACACAAGCCAGACAGACACCATAATCCACAAGCCAGACAGAGCACACTAATTCAAAATGCCATTTCCAGTTTTTGACATGATCACGGGACCAAACAATATCAATACCGATACAGAGAACGAAAATAAAATATTTGAAATTGGAATCGGTATCAATAGACAATGACGATATTGCACAGTCTTTGCCAGCCTGAGTGCACTGTCAAGTTGCAAAGCTCCAAGCTCAGTCTGCCTGCCTCAGTCTGCCTGCCTTCTGCACATGTCTGCCCGCCCTGTGGGCAAAGCTCAAAACCTGCCTCAGTCTGCCTGCCTTCTGCTCATTCCATGCTGTCTGTCTGCCCACCCTGTGGGCAAAGCTGAACCCCTGCCACAGCCTGCCTACCTCTCATGCCAAGGTGACTGTCTGCCTGCCATGGCAACCCTGGGTAATATGCCCCACTGGCCTGGAAATCCCACTGCTGCTATCTGCTGGTCTCTGCCCTGGCCAATTCAAATGTGCCCACGCAATTCTGCTGTTGCCGTCTGCTGCTGTATGGATGCTCTTCCCTGGCAAATCCTACCATCCTGGCTCCTACCATCCATGGGTGCTGTGCACAGGCAAATCCTGCTTCTGCTGTCTTCTGTGTCATGGGTAATGTGCCCTGGCAATCCAATGTCTCCTGATGATGCTGCCAATGCCACCTCTGCTGTGCCACGGTTTCTGAGACAGGGCAATTCAATGTCTGCTACTGGGTGTCCACATGATTCACCAATGGGCAAGGCTTGATCAATTGGCAGTAGAGCTTCTTGAGTTCTGTTAAGTACAAGCCAAGCCTACAACACCCAGCCGAGTGGGGGTGCTGCTAGCCACCAAGCCCTGGCTGGGCCTCTGCTGCTACTCCACCCATGTCAGCCAGCCTTCAAGCAAGCTCCTCTTGGCTATTTCCTCACCTGCCTCACTGATGATGCTGGAAAGAGGCCCTACCAGGGCATGGTGGTCGGGCATTGCAGACCGGCATCCTATTCGCCAGATCTCATCCAACTCTTCTGAAAATTGGTCAAGTAGCCTTGCTTGGTGGTGATTCATGTGGCCAGCCCAACATCCAGACAGCCACCGCCTGCCGTGATGGCAACTAAAAATGGAGGACCCATCCAGCATAGAGCGAGCAGAACTGGAGGCCCGGGCAACCAGGAGTGCCAAGCGACAAGCCTTCCCGGTCTCTGCTGTTACTGCTGCTGGGTCTCTGATGGCCTGCCATGCTGCCACGGTCAGTCCTGGGGGTCCCTGGCGGGTCCAAACTCCACCGAACGTTCAACCGAACCGCACTCAACCGAACCAAACAACCGAACCCGAACTCGGTTCCCAAATCGAATGACCGAACAGCCAAAGATCCGAACCATGTTCTGTTTGCACATCCCTGCAAAGAAGCTCATGCCCAACACCCATCCTGCAACAGAGAAAGAGCCAGCCAAAGTGAGGACCATGCAGCAGGAGGACAGAAAGTCCAGCACAGTAAGTCAACACACTGGTGGGGTGGAGGAAGTCTGCCATCCCATGGTATGTACAACTTACATGTGATGCATGTCTGTCACCATGTTCACAGGCATCCACCATCACTTCCACCCTATGGGCATCAGAAGCACAGACCCCTGCCACACTGGGAGAAAGGCCCCTGAACCACCTGCCAGAAGCAGGTCCCGTGGACCAAGGAGACAACTAGGACTGAGACAAAAGCAAGTGTTCCTGTTACAAAGGAAAATATCAACATTTCAGGAAGCTTACAAGTGTGCATCAGTACTTTTTCGGTTACCAGAGATTCCACTCTTCCACCATTTTTAAAAATCACTTTTGTCACTTTCCAGAACTTTTTCATAATTTTCTGGGACTTTTTTGTCACTTCTCAGGAATTTTACAAAAGTTTTACAGCAGTTTTACAACACTTTTGGAAATTTCCAGCACTTCCCCAGTGCGTAGTTGGCAAGCTTTCATTTCCACACATCCTAGGGGTGAGTACAAGGCACACAAAGGGCTTGGGATCAGTCCATGGCAGCCCCATTCAATGTGCAAAAAATATCGGGAAATGGCGAAAACAGTGGAAAAGCTTATATGTTTTCCATGCCATGCAAATCTCGGCAAATGTCCTGCTTCTAAGAGAAGCAGCAGCCACCAAGATTTTTCATTTCAGGTCTACAGATGACAGCATTCATCAGCCTGTGGGGGGGATGCACAGGTCCAGTATGAATTCTGCAAAATGCACAGGAATTTATTTATTTATTTATTTATTTTCACAATTTATATGCTGCCCCCTCCTGCCTCAGGCATCTCACAATATATTAAAACATTTCAAACATTGAAACATTAAAATAAACCATAATTATTTCAGTTAAAACAATGTAAAACCCCATCCCCCCCTACCCTAACCCAACCCACCCATCTCATCTCCCTTGGGAAAGGCCTGGTGGAACAGTCAGGTCTTACATTGTCTGCAGAAAGAGGGGAGGTTGGCAGTCAAACGCATCTCCAATGGGAGGGAGTACCACAGCTGCGGCGCAGCCACGGAAAATGCCCTCCTCATAGTAGAGACCTGAGAAACCTGGGGAACACCGAGGAGGGCGCCCCAGCCAACCGCAGGGTCCACTCCAGGATTCGGAGGGTGAGGCAGTCCTGCAGATAGGCGGGACCCAAGCTGGGTGTTCCAGGGGATCACCACCCAAATGGCGTAGCTTGACTACCAAACAGACAAAAAAAGGAGGGGTTCCCACAAGTAAGTTCTGGAAGTGGGTAAAGAACCGAAGGAGGAGGTGAAGGACAATAATAACCTCATGTCTGGCCACGGCCTCCAAACACAGCAGTATATGGAAACAGCCTTACTGTGGGCCACCATTGGGTGGACACCCCTCTCATCACTGCCAGTCCATTCCGCCTCTGCTCAAACCGCAAGCATTCCTTTCTTCTGTGTCTGGCCACACCCCTGGCCCTCAGTCAGGCTCTGGCTTTAAAGACACAGACATGACACGTGGGACACTCAACCTCTACCCCCCTTGACACGAAGTTGGTCCCAGAGCAAGTGGAGGTGGAGAGGACAGAGGACCCAGAGCCCCTGGAGAATGGAGAGCCTGAGGGGAGCAGTGCATGAATGCACCAGAAGGGGCAGGGTGCTTGGGGTTTCTGCCATATGATGGAGCAACCACATAATGTCACAATATGGCTGTTGTTCCTTGCTGTGTTCACAGATGCCTGGGATGGTGAGTTGGAGAAACCAGCGGAGCCCATGGACATAGAGGCACCATGTGGGGATGGTAAGCATGGCAAGCATGTGGAAGAGCAGGGCACCATAGCAGACTGGTAGGACCTCGCATACGAAACAGGCGGGTATGGAGGGCAGGAGTG
Organism: Sphenodon punctatus; assembly: GCA_003113815.1. Lineage (NCBI taxonomy): Eukaryota > Metazoa > Chordata > Lepidosauria > Sphenodontia > Sphenodontidae > Sphenodon > Sphenodon punctatus. Next base: position 470,283 of record QEPC01006937.1, on the reverse strand, counting down.
ACAGTGGGTGCTGAGGCAGCAGGCATGATGACCAGGGTCAAAACACTATCCCGGGAAGGTGGGAGTGGGGCAATTCAAACCAATGACTGTCCTTTCTGACCCACTAAATATCCAATTGTGGGAAGTATACAGGCACCGGCACAAACATTCTCAGGCACCCAACAGAACCAGGCCTTGAGAGCCTGGGCCTGGTGATACATGGAGGATCTGGTGCAGGAGATCTTGGATGGGACCATATGATGGGTGGACAAGATCTGAGACAAAATTTGAAATGCCATCCAAGGAGCTGGCCAAGAAGCATGGACGGTTCATCATGCAGTGCACCACACAGCACAGGGACCTTGCTGCCGAGGCCTGCAAGGAACTCCAGATGGAGAAGTGAAAATGAAACTGGCATTACATCTGTGCTTGGGGATGTCCTCATCAGACTATAGCCCACTCCTGGAGCCCTCCTCCCTGTCATTGCATCCAGCCCATCCTTGGTCTAGCCACTTCCAATATCCATCTCCTCCATGTCAGCACAGCAGCTCCCCTTCACTCCTGGTACTACCTGTGCCCTCTTCCCTGTCATTCCCCACCCTCAGTCCAGCAACTCCCATAGGCCCCTTCCCCATCATTCAACCTAGTCTGGTCCCCCCTTCAGTTTAGATCCTCCCTAGTGGCCTCCACCATGTAAGTACACCCAGTTGTCACTCACTCCTTGGTGATCTTGCACCCAGTAAGCAAGTGTCTACAGTAGGTACTTCACAAGAGCACACCTCAATAATGGTGGATACGTTTCCTGGTTTATTTGACAAGGTGTTATGCACAGCTTAACTAACCTGCCACCCCCTCCCTCCCTTCCTTCCTCCTGGATTTGTGCCTGCATGGCTCAGATGTATTTACAGATATTTACTAGTTGGTATTGACCATGCAGCCTATATGCTGCCACAAGGCGTCCCATATCTCCCTGGCTATGCAGTTCTTGGCACGGTTCCTCTGCTCCCTGTGAGATACTCAGCTGCCTGTTGAAGCAGCTCTGTTCTGGGGTGTGGGCCGGCCATGGGATAGCCATGACATCAGGGGGTAGCCTGGATCACCCAGGATGATGGGTTTCATGAGCACCCCTTTTGTGGTGGTGATGATGTGGGACCAAAATCTCCCATGTATATCTAGATGAAGAAGGGGGACTGCCGCAAGATGTGGATATCATTGTTTGAGCCAGAGCATCCAGCCACCACATCTTTGAACTGGCCGTGGTGGTCCACTACCACCTGCAGGTCCACCGAGTGGTACCCCTTTCAGTTGATGTACTCATCCTAGCTATGGGGTGAGCAGATGACAGCAATGCGGATTGACTGACCCAATGCAGTCGGGGAAACTTCCCAACACCCAGAAGTCTTCCATCACCTCCACAGGGTTGATCAATTGGCCCACCCTGCAGGGCCTAGATGGCTTCACATAACTAAGCCTGAAACAAAATATCTTGGGGAGTGCTGCTTCCATTGCGCATGCATTTTTGTTAAGAGTATTGCCAATTTGTACATGCGTGAAACAGAGCAGGGAGGACACTGCGGTGAGGGAGTCAGCCGGAGCCCCCATAGCAGCAGTGGTGCTTCAGTCTAGCCCTCTAGTCTCCAGTCTAGTCTGGGCTGTAAGTACAACTCTGGGCCACAGGTGAATGGGAGTGTAGGGAAATATGTAACCGTAACTTGTTTCTGTAACTTGGAGTGTGTAATTCTGTTTTGGTTTGGATTAACCCTTATCAGCCTGTTCTAGGCATTTCTGGATTAATCCAAAACAGAAACTCTCATCTCTAGTAAACCCGTGTATGTGCCTCCATGGGTGGGTACGTATAGCAAGGACTGGAACACCTCTTGGAGTGATATCCTGGAAGAACGAAAGAGCTTGGGTGGCTTCTTGCTCCCATGGTTCTCTGCAGCTGTGAGTCATGACAGGGGGCAGGATTTGGGGAAGGGAGGAAGCCCCCAGCCGCCATAGCAACAGCAGGGCTCATCCCCTGCAGGTGAGCGAGGCTCCACCCCCTGGGAGGGCTCAGCCCAAGCCCCAGGCCAAAGCTGCCCGCCCG
>QEPC01006937.1:440901-455422 GCA_003113815.1 Sphenodon punctatus | reverse complement strand
ATGGGTTGGATGGGTGAAATAGGAGGAGGATGGCAATGGATTGTGGAGCTGGAAAATGCTGGGTGAAGGAACCTTCTGAAACGCCTGCTGTTGAGGAACAGTAACTAGCTCAGAAGGTATTGGGAAGGCGGGAGGCAGACAGTTTTGTTTCTTGCTGCGCCCACCTCACCACAAGCCCCATTGGCTCCGTGCAGCCTAGCCCGTGGCCAATCGCAGACTGCCAAGCCAGTGGTCTGAGGCAAAAAGAGTTGGTGATTTGGCAGGCTGGTTGCTACTCCAAGCCACTCTCCACCCTTCACCCCTGGTGCATGGAAGTCTGCTCCTAGCTGAGTCAGATGACTTCCCCCTCCCTGCTACATTTGGCCTTCCAGTGACCTGACAGTGACAGAGTGACAGTAGAGTAGACTAAGACCACGTTTTAGCCACCCAAACACAACCGAACGCGATCCGAACTGACCAAACTGTTCAGCCATTTCGCCGTTCGGTGTTCGATTCTGTTCAGTATGTTCATGTTCGGGTTCCCGTTCAGTCCTCTGAACAGGCCGAGTTCGGGCCGAACACCGAACTACTGAACCGCGTTCGCCCATCCCTAATTTTTGGTATTCTTGGTTGTTGTTTTTGTTATCATTGTCATTTTTCTCGGTTGTTGTTTTCATTACGGCAATAACAAAAACAAAAATGACAATTTTCGTTGTCGTCATTGTAATAATGAAAACGACATTCACACCCCTAGGTCTTACAGACCGAACGAAAGGCCAACAGACAGGAAGGTAAGCGAGCTTCCTCTGGGAGGGAGTTCCTCAGCTGCTGTGCAACCACTGAGAATGCCCTCTCCATCGTGGACACCCAGGGGACCTCCAGGAATGTGCCCCCAGCAGATCTTAGAGGTTGGTCCAAGGCCTGGGGACTGAGGTGGTCATTCAGGTAGGAGGGGCCCAGAATGCCACGGATCACTGGGAGCACATTACACCAGTGCTCCAAAGTTTGCACTGGCTGCCTATAACTTTCTGGCCATAATTTAATGTGGTGATTTCGACCTTTAAAGTCCTAAATGGTTTGGGTTCCATTTATCTTAAAGAACTCCTGACCTATGTTGTCCCAGTGCTGCCCCTACGGTAATCCAGGAGTGCCCTCTTGCAGGTTCCATCTGTTATCCTTATCCGTGGTATGGGGATGAGCAAGAGGGCATTCTCAGTTGCTGCCCTGGTTTTGTGGAACTCCCTTCCCCAGGACATTCAATTGAGCCCAATTTAAGCATCTTTCAGAGTCAGTGTAAAACTTTTTTTATTTGAAAAGGCATTTGGTGGGCAAGTTTAAGGATTGGTTGGGTTTTTGGGTAGGGTTGAGGGGGAGGACAGGAATTGTGAGTTGAGGGTGGTAGGTTTTTTATTGCATTAATTTTATTGTTGTTTTATTAATTATGAGACACCCTGACCCTCTGTGGGAAGGGTGGCATATAAATCTGAACAAACAAACAATAAATACATTTCATTTTTTTTTTAAAGTGACCAGATTTGTTCATATTTCATGATTCAAGGACATTGCATGAACCTTGCCCTATGTAATACTCAATTGTGCAAGGTCTTTGTCCACCATGTTGTGCCATCTGAGATGTGGGTGTCCTGACTTCTTTCACCAGGATGGTCTCCCTTTCTTAATATAAGATACTGATCTGGATGACTTCATTCTATTCAGATGTCCAAGTTAGGTCAGCCTTTTTTTCCTGATAAGTTTAGTTGCCAAAAGCTAGTCAATTTATTGTCAAGTGCTGTCATGAGTTGCCTTGCTGGCCATGAACTGTATGCATTTGGAGATATCTCACCATAGTATTAGGGATGTGCAAACAGAACCATGTTTGGATGTTCAGCTGTTCAGTGGTTCGGATCGAACTTTGAGTTCAGATTTGGTTTTCAGTTCAGTCGGGCTCGGTTCAGTCTTTAGTTCGGTGCAATCAGGAACTGAAAATGACATTTGGTCTTTGAAATAAAAGGGATAAAACTGCAAAACATATTTCTGGCTATAACATTTTCTTTCCTATTAAATTTTGATTAAATTTGGGGAGATTGTACCCCTGCTAGAGGGCACTATGTGTATCAAAATTCTAAATGATTAGATCAAGGAAACTGATTTCAGAAGCAATTGAATTTTATGATTTTAAGAAAAGCTCCATACACATTTATGGATGCAACTTCTTTATCTTGCATCCAAAGTTCATGAAACATGTGCATATTATGTCACTCCATATGCTTAATACTTCTGCCAATTTTCAGAAATAGTGGATAAAGGGTCCCAAGGGTATAAGACATTAACCTGAAAATACATTTCCAGCTGTAACATTTTGATATTCCATTCTGTTTACAGGATATTTTGGCAAGAATGTATCAAATACCTTTCCTGACATTTAAGCAAATGTACAGGAGATTTTGATAAAGGGACCCAATTATATAAGCAATTGATGTTGTCCCTGTGAAGATCATTATTCAGATGAATATCAGCATATTCAGTGCCAGTCAGAGGCAGGAACCCTGCATGGCAGGGGAAGAGAGACTGTAGGAGGAAGGATGTGGAGCAAACCCAAAGACTGACATTCACATTCAATGGCCAAACACATTACTGCAAGCTTCTAGCTTTACAGGGCCAATTGGTAGTGGCTTCGAGGTGGGCATAGGAGGCGGCCCTGAGGCGGGCATAAGCAACATAACTGGGACTTCTGAGCTAGCATCCCAGCAGTCAGGAGACATAGTTTAAACACATCCAGACTGGCCAATTATCATCACAATCACATCCTGCAGCACTGAGACAGATGACATAAGAGAATCTCTATTGACTAATTCCTAAACAGATGCTACTGACTTCCCAGAAACAAGTGGGGGAGATATGTTGGGATGGTTCCAGCACAGAATGAGGATATTTGCTTGACATTTCTGTTGGCCAATTCGCATCACAAACCGATCTTATACCACAGTGACATCAGAGAACCCCAGGCATAGGCCCCTTCTCCACATATTTTGTACAGGCATATAAAAGTGGGATCCTTTATAAAATCTTTCTGATATTTGGCAGAGATGATCATGAAAGTGAAATATATAGTCCTGCCAAATTTAATGTATACTGGTTTGACTACAAAGATGTTATAGTCAGACATACATTTATATGTTTAATTGCTTATACCACCAAGACCTTTTCTTTAATCCTTATGAAATTTGGCAAAGATAGTAAATATGGGAATAGATAAAAACCAGACAATTATCACGAACATTAGATTTGAGACAAAGAAGTTACAGCTAAGACTGTATATGTAGAATATTGCAAAATACAATAAGTCAACTGCTTCTAATATCAGATTCCTTTATCCAATCGTTTTGAAATTTAGTACATATAATGCTTTCCATTGTAGGTATAGGCATCCCAATCTTCAGACATATATAATAAAAAACAAAAACGTTACAGCCAATAATGTGTTTTTCATTGAAACCAATGGAAATTCAATTCGGAACCCACGGAACACATCCAAACTGAACTTTCTAATTCTAGTTCAGTTCACACATTTGGTTTGGTCAACTGAACTATTTGAGTTTGGTCCAAACTCTGAACTTTCGAACCGTGTTCGTCCATCCCTACATAGTATGGGAATACGTCATTTCACATGACGACTGCATCTGTGCTTCATGGGATTGAGTGATGGGACTGCTCATGCAGGGGTGATTTTTTATGGAAGGGTAGTTTTAAACAGTTAAAATATTGATATCGGTTGAGTAGTCTGAAACAGTAGTTTGTTTTTTTTATTATTAATTTTTTATTTTATAATTGCAAATTTCCATAATACACTTATACATCTCAAAACAGGGAATAGCCCCCATCCTTGTAACACTAACAAAAGGTAGAACTATCTTCGATTACTAGGGATATCAAGTTCTTTAGACATGTCAGAGATCAAAAAGATTCTTGTACTCTTCATCTTTCAGGTCCTTTCCTTCTAGCGCCTTGATAATCGGCATCCATACTTTTTTAAAACTTCGAGCTTCTCCTTTCAGGGTGTAGTGTAGCTTTTCCATCCTGAACATATGCCAGAGTCCGTTAGTCCATTCTGTGATTGACAGCTCTTCTGTCCCTTTCCAGTGTCTGGCAATAATATTAAGAGCTGCCAAAAACATCATCTTGCAAGACTTTTGGTATGCCAGCACATTTTTTGTCTCCGGATACAAGCCCAGCAGTGCCATTTCCGGCTTAAAGAGAACTAATTCCCCCGTTGCCTTGTTCACCATTTTCCATACCTTCCCCCAGAAGGTTTGCACCTTACTGCAGCCCCACCAACAGTGGTGATAGTTCCCCCTTTCTCCACAACCTTTCCAACACATGCTTCTCTCCCCAGAGGCACCATAATTTAACCTTGACGGAGTCAAATAAAATCTTGTAATTAACTTAATCTGAATTTCCTTTACCTCTAATGAATATGAGCACGTGTTCATGTGTTGCCGGATATTTTTCCTATCTCTTTCTCCTATTTCAATTTTAAAGTCCTTGCTCCATTTATCTATGTATGCTACTGAATCTTTGTACAGTACACTCTTAAGTTCTTTGTATATCCTCCCTATCCTACCAGTGGTCTTGCTTTGCATGAATAGTATTTTTTATAATTTGAAGGGCTCTCTGCCAAAGCTCTCTCTATTTTTCAGGCACGTCGCCACGTGTTGCATCTGCAAGTACTGAAAGGGATATATTTTCTCTTGGAGTATTTCCTCCATCCTTTGGTGGTTCAAAAACCTTCCTCCTGAATATAGCTGCTGCATTCTTAATATACCCTTTTCTATTAATTTTTTCCTTAAATTGGGGGCCAGATTTTGCTCTCTGACCTGTCCTGAGTCTACTAATGTGAATGGGGAGAGACCTCCTGCAATTCCTATTTTTACTTGCAACTTACACTAATATCTTTTGAGCGCTCCCATAAAGGGATGGTCCCTACTGTGGATGCCACCAATGAAACCTTGATCTACAATGAGATCTTTTAGGGAGACTACCTGGAGTATTTCTCTTTCCAGATCCACCCATTCTGGGGCATGCGTCTCTTTGTACCATTCTGGCAATGCACTCAAGGATGTCGTTATATGATACAGTTTTAGGTCTGGAAAGTTAATTCCTCCTTTCTCTTGAGTACGTGATAGTGTTAATTTTTTTATCCTTGGCTTTTTTCCATCCACACTATTTCCTTTACCAATAAATCATTTATCTTATAGAAGAATTTCGGGATGTGGATAGGTAATGTCATAAATCTATACAGTATTTCAGGAAGTATTATCATTTTATACAGATTGATTTTTCCTAGCCAAGATACAAATAAATTCTGCCATGGTTTGACCTCCTTCCTCAGCTTACCAATCAAAGGAGTGAAGTTGGCTTCATAGAGATCCTTTAAGTTTTTTGTGATGGTAACTCCCAGGTATTTGATACCTTCTTTCGCTATGGGAAAGGGTGACATCTTTTCGAATTCCTCCTCCTGCGCTTTGTTGTGTCCAAAAGTCAAAGCAAAGGATTTTTCTTTATTAATTGTGTAACCTGAAATCTCACCAAACTGGTCTATTACCTTAAGAAGTTCTGGGAGTGAGTTCTCTGGTTTTGCTATATAAGTCATCTGCATACAGTGACAGCTTGTTTGGTGATTTCCTATTTGGATCCCTTCAATTTTGTTATTTTGTCTGATAGCACACGCAAGGACTTCCAAAACTAAATTAAAGAGCAGAGGTGACAATGGACAACCTTGTCTAGTACCCCTCTGAATCTGAAAATACTCTGACAGATTGCCATTTATCATTAAACTCGATTGCGGGTACTTGTATATCACTCTTAGCCAGTTAAAAAAAAATGACCATCAAGGCCCATTACTTCCAATACTAAAAAAAGACAATTTGGTTCTACAAAATCAAAGGCCTTCTCTTCATCAGCAGAGATGACCATAGCCAGAATTTTCTGATTCTGTATTTCGTAAATAATGTCAATGGCTTTTCTAATATTATCTTTACCTTGCCTACCTGGTATGAATCCCGACTGATTTGTATGAATTATCTCTCCAATTATCGCTCTCAATCTGGTTGCAAGTATTTTTGAAAATAATTTGAAATCTGTGTTGATTAAAGAAATAGGCCGGTAGCTACTGCACTGTTCTGCCTGTCTGTCTGGCTTATGGATTAGGGTAATCATTGCTTTATAGAATTCTTGTGGCATTTTGTTTTCAACCAATATATTATTGTAAACTTCTGTGAGGTAAGGCGTGATTGTCGCTGAGAAAACCTTATAGAACTCATTTCAGAATCCGTCGGGCACTCCTGCCTTATTATTTTTGGAAGCCAAGATCACCTCCTTCACCTCCTGCTCTGAGATTACTGCATTGAAAAAGCAACCTTGGGTCTCACTCAGTTTAGGCACTTGAATATTCCTTAAAAGGGAAAAGATTTTTGCCCTATCTGGCCTTTGGGAGCTGTACATTTCCTTATAGAATTCCATGAAGGCCTCCTGTATGTGTGTATTGTCTGATCCCCTTTTGCCCTTCATGTTTTGAATTATTGGGATATACAATTTCCTTTGTTTATTTTTTACCAGCATGACTAAAGTCTTTCCTGCCTTGTTGTTAGTCTCATAGAAATGGCAATTAATTTTCTGAAGTTGAGTTTTTATTTTCTCTAATTCTGTGTTGTTAATGATTTCTTTATTCTTTATTATCTCTTGTTTTAAAAAGAGGAAAGGAGCTATTTTGTTTTGAGCTTCTAATTTCTGCAGTTTTGCATATGTTTCTTTTACTAAATTCCTCCTTTCTTTAATTTTTTTTGCTCGCAATGCAATTATTTCCCCCCTGATAACTGCTTTCCCCGCTTCCCAGAGGGTTGCTGGGGATTCCACTGACCCTTTGTTAAGCTCAAAATACTCCTCTAAATCTTCCCTTATCAGTTTAATATTTGCCCCATTTTTAAGCATTTTTCTATCTAGATGCCAATTACCTTTCCTAGTCCTGTCTGCCCCTATCTCCCTAAAAATAGTGACCACTGCATTATGGTCTAACAGGACTGTTGGTATGATGAGGCACCTTTTACATCTGTGTGCTTCAGTCCTGTCTGATAATACAAGGTCTATTCATATGTAGCTATTGTACATAGCTGAATAGAAAGTATAATCTCTTTCCTTGCCATTAACCTGCCTCCAAATGTCAATCCATCCATATGACTCTATGAGTTCAGCAATTTTCTTCTGCTCCCCTCTGGGTTCTTTCAGCACAGAGTGGTCTAGTCATGTCAAGGTGATATTTAGGTCCCCCTGTATAATGACCCAGCCTTTTGCATTGTCAGCTGCTTTCTTGAGATATGTTTTAAAATATTCAAACCTCCCTTCATTAGGGGCATAAAGATTTACCATTGTTACCAGGTTTCCCTCCAGATTCCCAATTATACATAGAAATTTTCCCAAACTATCTTTGATGATTTTTTCTAAGATAAAAGATTTCCCTCTACAGACACCAATTATGACTCCTGCCTTCTTTGATTTGCAGCAGGAAGAATATATTTAACCCATCCTTGCATTTGCAAACCTTTTTACATCCCTATCCAGTAGGGGTGGGACTACCGGATCATCTGGTATCCGAAACTGCCGGTATTTTGTTGTACTAGCAGTATCAGATTATTCTGGTATTTTGGGTCTGGAACCGGATCCCACCCCGTGCCAGATTTTTTTTACATTGAGACCATTCAAATGAATGGCTGCAATGTAAAAAAAAACAAAAAAACAAACACTTTCCCTCCCTGAGTCCAGGCTGCGTGGGTGGAAGGGGGGACACCCCCCACTCACCCTGCCCAGTCTGGATTTTTAAAAAAATCCCCTAAGTCCCCTAGTGCGCCGGGCTCTGGGCTGCCGCTGGCGACCCAGAGCCAGCACCAGCCAGCAGCAGGTAAGTACCGGTACTGTACTGATCCCTGGGGTGGGGGGTGGTTTAACACCCCCCCATTCCAGGGATCACCCTACCTCCCCACCCAGGGATCTCCTAACTTGAGCTCTGGGCGGCGGCGGTCTGGAGGCTTCAGATCTGGCTGTGGCTGCCGGCTGCAGCACACTACTAGGCCTTCCGGGGAACTTCCAGAAGTTCCCTGGAAGGCCTAGTAGCATGCTGCAGCTGGCAGCCACAGCCAGTGCTGAAGCCGCCGGACAGCCACCGCCGCCACCCGGAGCTCAAAGTAGGCAGTCCTGGGTGGGGATGTAGGGTGATCTATGGGGTGGGGGGTGTGTTAAACCACCCTCCACCCCAGGAATAAGTACAGTACTGGTACTACTTACATGCTGCTGGCTGGTGCTGGCTCTGGGTCGCCTGCGGCGGCCCGGAGCCTAGCGCACTAGGGGACTTTTGGATTTTTTTTAAAATCCAGGCTGGGCATGGTGGGTGGGGGGTGTCCCCCCTTCCACCCACACAGTCTGGGAGGGGGAGGGGGGAGGTTTTTGTTTTTTTACATTGATTTCAATGGGGACACAGTTCCCCATTGAAATCAATGGAAAAGATCTGGTACCGGTAAACCGGTATTAATCCGGTAAACCAGGTTTTTTAAATCCGGGAACCGGTAAAACCGGTACCCGGTATTTGCCCTGATGTCCCACCCCTACTATCCAGTAGATGTGTCTCCTGTAAAAAGAAAACCTCTGCACCTTGCTCTTCTAACAAATTCCTAACTCTCTTCCTTATATGCAGTGAGTTCAGTCCCCTTACATTAAGAGTAATAGTTTTAAGTTCTCCCATTGCCCCTTTTTATTTTACTTGTATTGTTACAGCTATCATATCTATACCTTTTCTCCTGCTTGCTAAGATCCTTTCTAAAATCTCCAGATGCCTTGAACCTATCCTGCTGTGCCTCTATAAAGCCTCTGACAATCTTCCTGTAAGTTTTTTCTTTAAATCATTTCCCCATTTCCCATTCTTTTGTTTGTATGTCTTCTGCTTCTCCTTATCCCCTAGCCTTGACTTCCCCTTCCCCCACCCCTGTCCCTCCCTCCTCCCCGCTTTTATTGTCTGCCTCCATGGTGTTTGGCCAGGTACCCCTTCCCTTCCCATCCTTTGAGGATCCGCTGGAATCCTTTTACGTCTGAAGTGGAACACCTCCAGGTGTCCCCTGCCCATTTCCGTCCCCCCCAGCTCTTTGCATAGGATTCCCTATGCCATCTTATAACATAACACATTTTTAACCAGTTAACAATAAAATAACTTTTTGTTCCCCCTGGAGACTTAGATGTTTTGAAATACTCACTGTCCATCCAGGTCTTTAATAAACATCTTCCCTTGCCTCTTGCCTTTCCTTCTCCACAAAGCATTCCGTGGTATCTGTTTTGAGGGTGCCTCTTTCTCATATGCCTCTGCCTGCTCTCTTGGCACTGCAGGGATGGTCAGCAGAAAAGTCTCCAAGTCCTCTGTGCTCTCCAAGATCTTCCTGTTTCCTCTGTGCTGAATCATCATTTTGGCTGGGAATATTAACTGTGGTTTCAGGTTCCTTTCCAACAGAGTCCCAAAATATTTGTTCCACTTTATCCTTTCCTTGATGGTTTCTGCTGCATAATCTGGGAATATTTTTACAGTTTGCTGCTTGTATGTTAGGTTCCTTTTGAGCCTAGCTTTTTTTAGAATTTCTTCTTTCAATTGATATTTGGCAAACTTTACTATAATAGTACGTGGCCAGTCATTCTCTTTTTGTCTTGGGCGCCCAATTCTATGAGCCCGTATAATTTCAGCATTGTGGATGTTGGTATCTTCTGGGAAGTTTTCCTTCAGCACTTCCCATATCATCTCCCCTATCTTCTCTGCCCCATTCCTTTCTTTGACCCCATTGATTCTGAGATTGCCCCTACGAGACCTGTTCTCTAAATCCTCACACTTCTCTTGTAGATAGGCATTGTCCTTTTTTAGGCTCCCCAGCTGCTCTAGCACTCTGCAGGATTGGTCTTCTAGGGAAGAGATTCTGCCCTCAGCCACCTCTATCCTTCTAGCAAACTGCTCCATTTTTTTGTTTCCTTCATCCACAGAGCTCTTAATCTTTCTCATCTCTGCTTTGAGCTCTCTCTTCATCCCCACCAGTACTTTATGCAAGGATTTTTGCTCACCTTCCTCTTGCTCTGAGTCTGTTGAAATCTGCTCCTCTTCTGTTTTGCGCTCTGCCACCGCCATTTGCAGGCTGTTATTCCCACTTTCTGTGCTTCTGGGCCCCATGCTGATTTTCTTTTGGAAGAAGCGCTCCAGCGCATTGCTTTGAGAAACTCTTTGCTTGTTTTTGCTTTTCCCTGCTATTCCTAGCAGTCTCGGGGTTTTCTTTTCTATTTTTAGTACTTTGCCGGTTAATTTCAAAGCTGGGGGAACCAGCTAGCCACTTTGCCGCACGCGCAGATCCCCTGAAACAGTAGTTTGAAACAGTTGTGACATGGGTGATGGACAAAACAAACAGGATGGGGAGGATGGATAGAACTCGAAGCAAGTGGTTGTGATACATCTGCCCCAGCACCTTTTTTAAAAACAAACAAAAAGGAAATGATCTCTCTCAAGAGCTAGGGCTTTCCTCCCTGTTCCCAGACCACTTGTCATTCTGAACATATCACAGAGAAGAACTGGACATACAGGGACATGCCTTCCATAATATCCAGTAATTAAAGATGGGAGAAACAGATATTGGGGGTGGGGGGTGTCTCACCACCATTACTGAGCAAGAGAAAGAAGTTGATCCTGAAAGTGGATGTTGCTTACCCATGCCAGGGACAGGAGAGGGAGCTCTCCCTTAGCTCTCAGAAGTAACAGTTCTTCTACTACCTCTAATCCATGCCTCTGCATGCCAGAGAAGGAGGCAGGCTAGTAGTGGGAGAAGATAGAGAGGAAACAGTGGTAAATTTATCAGTAATGGGACCCACATTCTATCATCCCATGGTGGGGGGAAGGCACGTATATTGAATTGGTTATAACCGTCCATGTCATATTCACAAATAGAATATTTGTAAATGCTAAGCCAGCTACACCTGAAAGTTAGGGTGTTTTTTGTTGTTGTTTTGCTGTGGGGCTTGGGGGAGGGGGGCTCTTTCTGGATTGTGGCTTTCCTTCTCTCCCCCCCCCCCCTTCTCCTCGGGAACGAATCAAAAACTGAAAATGAGAGCTTGGCAAACAAACCAAATAGAGAAATTTCAGCTTGACACAAATGTTCAAATCAGCTGCTTGGAGGGACTGGGGTAGAACTGGGGCAGAGAGGGAATAGGATTCCAAAGTAGCGAGCAGGCTTCAACACTCCAGGATGGAGGGACCATATTGACTCAGGCTTTCATCAAGACTAGGATGATGAAGGGAAATGTGACAATGATTTGAAGGAGCCATTTTCTTCCCTCAATCATGAAAGCCTCTTTCCCCACAAAATGACTTCTTGTAGTCAAACTGGAAGCAACTCCTTGGCATTTTCTATTTTACTGTATTTGCAGGCAGACAGTGAACCCAATCCCAAACCCTGTGAAGCCTACGTGTGTGCATGCATGCATGCAGGATCCACGGGGCTCCATTTGCCCACAATTGAAATGCATGTGGCTCCACACACGATCCACAGCATTTGGGATCAGGCTCTATAACCATCAGAGAGGCACATCTGTTGAGTTCCAGAGAATCACCTCAGTGCTTTTATCCCAGAGCCATGGTTCCACAAGGTCTAATAATGCAGCCGCAGACATAACCTTGATGGCAGCTCTGTGGTCCCTGCAACATTTCTCTAATGAAGTTGACTTTTGCCTGCCCCCACCCTTTCTCTTTCCACCAGTGCCCTCCTTAATGAACTGTGAAAGCTGACATTTCCAATAAGGAACAATTAAATCTGAAACAAGATTTAATGAACTCACTCATTTACAAAATAATAGCTAACTAGCATGAGGATGGCGAGAAATGATTGCAAGGCATGTTCGCCTTTTTTTTTTTTAAAGGATGGAGTAAATTAGGTCTGACTACATTAATGTGCTTTAAATACTTTTATTGCTCAGAAAATTAAACAGGAAGCATCGTATTAGCTATCTTACACATAGGGTAGTAACGTGTGCATTGAGAATAGCAAATGTTGCAAATAGGGCTGAAACGAAAAATCTCGGTGACAGCTGCTTCCATCAGAAGCAGGACATGCGCCAAGATTTGTGCTATGTGGAAACTTAATGGCTTTCCCGCTGTTTTTGTCATTTTCCATTAGTTTTTCTAGGTTGAATGGGACTGCGACGGGCTGGTCCCAAGCCCCATATGTGCCCCACACATCCCCAAGGGGAATGCAGAGACAAAAATATTCCAGCTAAGTGCCGGGGAAGTGCTGGAAATGATCATAAAAGTTCAGTACAACTGTCACAAAATTCCCCAAAACTGACAAAAAGTCCTAGGAAATGCTGAAAAAATGGCAGAAGTGCAGAGTCACTGGAAACTGACAAAGTACCAATGGACACTCACAATGGACACTACACTCTCAGTGACCAATAGAAGTTGATCCATAAGAGGTATACGTTTTCAAGACTTGGAAAAGGGCTTGGAAGGACAGTTTTGCTGGGAGAGCTTGAAAGAGACTTCATATGAGTGGGGGAGTTCACAACCAGACTGACTGCCTACATGGAACCCTGAGTTAACAAGGAAATTTTAGGCAACATTGAGATTACATTGAAAAGAGTAATATAGTCTTGTGAATGATTATTACTCCATGCCTTAGTCTACAGAAAGCCAAAGCACACAGTACGTGGGTAGGCCTTTGGGAGACTGGTAGTACAGCTATGGATATCTCACCATTCATTAAAAAGCATGCGAGCACTGGAAGGTATTCCAATGGTCATTGTGATGAGGAGATACTGGGCTACATGTAGACTAAGGTCTAACAAATATGTAAAGGTAAAGGTTAAACATGTATGTAATGTGAAAGCTGAGAACTGGAAACTCACTTCATACAATGGAGAACTGCTAAGTTCATGGCCCTGAGTGATTGTGTAATCAGAAAAAGCCTAACACTTCTGCAGACACTAGCAATAGGCCTTTGAGTTGCAAATGGATTTCTTCATGTGGACATGACTGAAAGCACAGTCACCTGGAGGGAAAAGCAAACAAAGGACCCTGGAAAAGTACTTAAGGGGGAAGATAAGACAAAGGAGGGACATCATCAGCATCAGAGCTTCATCTTCATCATCACATCTTATTAGCCAGAGAAGGGCTGCACCTGCACCAAAGAAACTATGAAGTAAGGACTCTTGGAAACTCTAAGACTTGTACCCAGCCAGGCTTTTCAGCTCTGGCTGTAACATGAACTGAAATACCCATCGACCTTGATTAGGGTAAGCCTTAGTTAGGAGAATCCAAGTACAGATCGGAATATGTTATTGGCTATGTTATTTTGATTTCTGTACTCTCGAGTATAATCTTGTACTGTATGCATATTCATGATTTATTCATTAAACTTCTTTTAACTGAATTTAGTATGGTCCAGTGAGAGTTGTAAGCCAGGGAAACTGAGTCATGACAGCCTAGAGTGGGGTAACGAGACCCCAATCCCATGACAGTCATATTAAGCAGAATCCATAGTATCTACACCATCCCTGAGAGGTGCCTGTCTAACCTGTTTTTAAAGGCCTCCAGTGATGGGACCGCCACAACCTTCTTTGGTGAATTATTCTACTCTCTAATTATTCTGGTAGTTAGAATTGTTTTAGCCTAAATCTTTTCTCCTTTAAGTTAAACTCATTACCTCTGGCCATGTTCTCACAGACCAGAGAGAGCAACTGGGCAACACTTTGCTTGTAGAAGTCTTTTGAATACATTTCTAGGCCATATGGCTCCTGTAAAGACTCAGGAACCAAAAAAGAAAGAAAGTGGAGTCAAATTTTAATAGTTTAAGAAATCATTTTTAAAAATCTCAAGTTATGATTTTGGGTGGGTCTCTGACTCATAAGAACATAAGAACATAAGAAGTGCTATACTGGGTCAGACCAACGGTCCATCGAGCCCAGCATCCTGTCCCGGACAGTGGCCAATCACGGGGGCCTGGGAGAAGCACCCAACAGGTCACCATGCTATCCATTCCCTGTGGGTCATCCCCAGGCTCCCGACAGCAAAGGGCTTTGTTCCCCAATCCTATTTGGCTAATAGCTGCTAATGGACCTATCTTCCAGAAACTTGTCCAAACCTCTTTTAAACTCAGCTATACTGCTGGCCTTGACTACCTCCTTTGGCAGTAAATTCCACAACCTAATTGTATGCTGAGTGTGTTGCGATTTGATTGTATGCAATATACTACGAAAATTAATATACTGGAACCAATGACCATATTTGAAAATGCATGTAACTATTGTACCAAAGCTCTGAGTTCTCTGTACTGATCCAGTAGGCAGGATCTCTAGAAATAGCCAGGTAGGCTGTGTGGGAAATAATCTCACATGACTTTCACAAACTCCCAACCACATCATCATGTCTTGCAAGACCAGTGATTTACATCATATTGCTGACCAACCGCACCCAGCCTGGAACAAA
>QEPC01006937.1:373545-437887 GCA_003113815.1 Sphenodon punctatus | reverse complement strand
TTTTTCCTCTATTGATTTCAATGGGGACAGTTCCCCATTGAAATCAATGGGAAAAAAACGGTACCGGTATACCGGTATTAATCCGGTATGCTGGTATTTCGAAATCTGGGAACCGGTAAATCCGGGAACCGGTATTTCCCCGGATGTCCCACCCCTACAGTAGTAGTCACACATGCTAGGCACGTGCTGGGGTGGTTTGACATGCAAATAAACTTCATACAGAAGAAAACTTGTTCTCCTATATCTGTTTTGTAGAAGAATGTAGAAAGTGTGAGCCAGCCCTGCAAATATTTACCACAGACCAGCGTTCTCCTATATACCTATTCTGGCCAACATGCTTGATCATTACCGACGCACCCTTTCCCCCCGAGGAATGAGATACGGAGATGTGATATGGATTGTAAATGGCCGCACTCTTTAATAAAACAAATCAAGGAAGTTGGTGGGATTGCTTCTAAGCAATTATGGGTCCAGTATTTTGTACCTAAAACCTCAACGTTATTAAACACAGGTGTCTGACCTGGATATGCCCTCCAGTGCCAGCACCAAATTCAACATCTAAACATCCCCTTCAAACAGCTCCCTGGCCAAGGCCAAAGGGGAAACTTGCCCATTCGGGCACGAGTAAGGAGGATGGTGTCATTAAGATTGAGGGCCATGCTTGCCCTTACCCCTGCCTGACACCCCTCCCAGGGGAATGATCCTGTTGTATCCATGCCCTGATTATCAGTAGGTATCACGCACACACACACACACACACACACACACACACCATCTCTTATGGAGATGACTCTTTCATCTATTCTACATCTACCTAACCAAGAAACCCTTTAACCATACGGGATCCCCGCAAGAGTGCGACATAATTATAACAATTCAAATACTTCAAACAGTTACCAATTCTGAAATTGTACCTACAGGAATTCATGCCAATTAGATGATTTACTTAATTAAACTATTTTAAATTAGTTTGCTAATTAGGTATTATGCATTTTCAATTGGGTAAAATTGATGTTAATTAACTTATTTTAAACTATTCTAACACTGCGAAGAAGACAAAACAAAAGGGCATCTCTAATGTTGAGGTGTCCTCCAAAATTCCTTCTTGACCCCTTATGGCAACCAGTTAAACCCGCAGTATTAGAGGGACGGGTGAGTGGGTGCTGCTTGCTCCGAGGATCCGGCCGAATGATAGAGGAGATAACTGCGCAGGCAGCAGCTGGTTCCCTCCCCCTCCTATGCAAAGGGGAGGGGCTGCACCCACGCTGACCAATCAGGTGCCCCGAACATGGACAACTGACACCCGGGCCACCAATCAGTGGTGCCCAGGGAAATCGCATGGGGTTTACTACCCCCTGCCATTTTCACGCCCATTTCCCCGGGAGGAGAGATCAGAGGGGGGCGCATCAACCTCCTCCCCCCATTTGGGGGCAGAGGGCCCTTTTCTGAATCAAGGGATGAAAATTAATGTGCAGCTGGTGCATTGGCTACATGCTCTGGGAGGGGGACCTGGCCCTGACAGAGTCGATTTGTGGCACAGATCAAATGTATGCCTGACCAGGCTTGCTGCTGAGGCCCTCCTGGAGGGGGAATGGAACAAAAACACAGCCGGATGGCCCTGTCCTGGTGCACCCCAAGCACCCTGCCTTCCGCCATGACAGGCATCCACAGGCAGCCAATCATGGGCTGGGGGGATGGGGCCACAAATAGATGTGTAGGCCTGGTTTGGCCCTCATTGGCCCACCTGGGTGATCTTTGGCCCAGGCTGTGGGCCCAGGATCTTCTGGTGAACCACATCCAGGCCAGCCGCCTACCCAGGCGAGTGCAGCAGTGGGCCCACATCCGGTGGCTTGGTAACGGACATAACAGGGGTGTTTCTGACCCAGGTGGCCACAGTGGGCCCCCATCATGTCTATTATTACCCAAAGTTTTAATCCAGGGATGTCAAAGCACTTCGTAAATGAAGGAGTAAATGGTTATTACATCTGGATTTTCCAGGTATCTCATTCAGAAACAGGTTAGTTGAAAGTGTTGTCCAAGGTCACAAATATGTGGTAGCAGATGTGGGACGTGAACTCATTCTTATTCCAGCTGATCATCCTTTCCTCTACTTGACCTTAAATTTTGCCAGCCCATGCTCACAGTGACATACAACTACACTTCTAACTGCCGTGAACCTATATAACATGACAGAGAGAATCATATTTCTACTTCTGAGCAGAAAGCCTTCCGTCCTCTCCTTCAAATGCATCCAAGGTGGAAGGACACCCAGAATATTTCTCTTTCCAGGCATAGAGAAGAGCACTTGCCTAATCACATTATCAGAGTACAGATAAATTCCTTCCCCCAGGGCTTCTGTTTATAAATAAAAGATATGTTCTACCCTCCAGTGAAGTAAATTAATGGAAATGCTGTTGTTATGCTCATGCCTTCTAGTTATGATTGCAGCACATTCAGAATGTTCTTGGGGATTTTTTTATTTGTATTTTTTTTTTTTTTGTGCATGTGATGGTTCTAATCACCCCAGTGACAGCAGTGCGTTTCCCTGCCTCGCGGGAATTGCCTTTGAAAGGTGTTATCTAAGTGCCCATTAAGGACATTATTATCATTTCCCACTGAAAGGTTTACTATCTTTAATATTAAGTTCAGGAGTTTGTATAGATCCAAAGCTGCCAGAGTAGGGTTGATTAGGAAATAGTTTGAGATTTCTGTAATCTTTTGCAATGGCAGAGGGTAGGGGGGTTGATTCACATCTAATTTGCATTTCAAATCTTTTTCAGTCACTTGCATTTAGAGTGAAATTAAAACAATAGCTTCATGTAAAATTGGGGAAAGCTGTAGATTCTTGCCTGGCTTGCTACAGCAGAGGCAATTTAGAAGCCTGTTGAGAAATGCAAGTGTGTTCCATTAGTCTTCCTTCAGTTCTCATTTTCCTGGGTCCCTGTGGTTCATGCAGGTTTATCTAATTTACAATGGTGCTAAAAGAGTCCTCAACCTATGGGACATGAGTCCCACGACCCCAAGTGGGGTCACACCATCTGCAAATAGTAAATATCAAATATTTGTTGTGAACTTAAGTCCGATATTTGCGATATGTTGCATTGTCTTTGCTATCTGTTTTCACAGAGTTTATTTTAATCTCAAAATGGGATAACACTGTATAGGGTGACCACCTCTCTAGGTTTTGACCCTGACACTTCCATAGGCCCAAATAGAGGTGTCAGGGTTAGAACGGTGAGAGGTGGTAACTCTAAACACAGGCAAAAAGTTTGGGAACCCCCATGCCAATGGTCTCAAGATATGTTCATGGCTGCCAGAAGTTGCTGTGATGGAGAAGTAGTTCAAATGATATCTTTTATTGGACCAACTTCTGTTTTACTTACCTTGAGCATGTAAAAAGTCAGAACTTATGACCAAGGAAGGGCCTCGTGTGACCCAAAAGCTTGCATAGTCTCACCAACAGAAGTTGGTTCAATAAATATCATCTGGACTACTTTGTCTCCATCTATTACATTTGCACCAACACAGCAACCACACACTGCATAATTTCAGATGTTACGGTACCGCGGTCACCACGGGAGGTCCACCGTGGTTGACCATGGGATCGTAATGTCTGTTGGGCCCAAAAGAGATTCCTAACAGATGTTCACCCCCGGCAGGAATCTCTTTCACAACGCTTCCAGCCCTCCGGACAGTTGGAGCTCCAGAACTGTGGTCAAAGGGACTCCCGCCTGGGGTGAACACCCGGCGGGAATCTCCTTTGGGCCCAACAGATGCTACGATACCGTGGCCACCACGGTGGGGTTCACCATGGTTGATTGTGGTATTCTAATGTCTGTTACTGCCCCACAGCCTAGAATCGGCAGACAGTAACGTCTGTTACTGCCGCTGATTCCGGGTCGTGGCCCAGACCCTGGGATGTATCAGCTGCAGTGGCTGGATTGGCCACTGCGCTCGCCCAACTCCTGGAGGGCGGGTGGCTGGGGAAGTACGGGGGGTAGGGCTATGCCGCCACAAGGCACACCGCGCGGCCCTGTCCCCTCCCCAATTCCCCCTCTGGAATCAGCTGTCGTGATCTTTCTCCTCCAAGTGCTGGTAAAGGCACCTCAACAAGCATGCACCACTCAAAGTTTCCAGAGAAGATAAAAACTTCTGTTGTTCTGAACAGGCTGTTCAGAGATTAAATTGTTGGTAGGGGTGGAACACTGGAGGGTATTCCCGTTTCAGTTTGTTTCAGTTTTGGTTTATAAGTTTTAACAGACTTAATGTCAGGTTCTATTTCCAAGTCCATATTTAAATCCATTAAAACCTATAAACTGATTTAAAATTAAAAAACAAAAATAACCCTCCCCCCAAAAAATAAACAACCCCAACACACCTGTGCATGTGCAAAATGGCCACTGGGCCATTCTGTGCATATGCACCCTTTTCCAAAATGGTGACAGCAGAACTGGTGCCATTTTGGAAGAGGACAGCCAGACTGGAATTAAAATCTCCTCCTACCCTCCCCACCCCCAGGTCTGTATTTTCCCCCACCCCCACATGACCCTGGAGTGCTACATACTGGCCTTGGAGGTCTTGATTGAAGCACCACCGCTGCTGTGGGGGCTCTGGCAAGCTTCCTTGCCACAGCATCATTCTTCCTCTGGATCGCACATGTGCAAAGTGGCTGCCACCCTTAACCAAAAAAGCAGCAGCCAAAATTATTTCACCAGCACCAATATTTTGGTTAAGGCTGGCAGCCATTTGCACATGTAGAGAACAGCCCTCACAGCCATTTTTCATGTGTGCAATCTGGAGGCGGGAGGACATGATTGAGCCTGCTGGAGCCCCCACGGCAGTGGCAGTGTTCAGTCAAGACCTCCAAGGCTGATAAGTAGTACTCCATGACTCCAGGGAATGAGGGTCAGGGGAAATATAGATTAGAAATTTATTTTATTTATTTATTTATTTATTTATTTATTTATAAGCATTTTATTAGCCACCTCACGGCATCTCGGGGTGGCTTACAAAAATCAACACACCATAATAAAATTCCATAAAAACAATTTAAAAAATAAAACCCCATCAAGAAGTTTAAATATACCTCACAAAAAACTATCCCACCTTCCCACCCCCCTCTCCGAAGGCCTGGGCGAACAGCCAGGTCTTGCAGGCTTGACAAAATGCCAGCAGACCTGAGACCAGGTGGGTTTCCTCCGGGAGGGAGTTCCAGAGCTGCAGCCTGGCCACCGAGAATTCCCTTTCCATTGTGGCCCCCCGTCTCACACAGGGGACTTCCAAAAATGCTCCCCCAGTGGATCAAAGGAATCGCTCTGAGGCACGGAGGGCGAGGCGGTCCCCAAGGTATGAGGGGCCCAGACTGTGCAGGGCTTTAGAGATCAACACTAACACCTTGAATCTGGCTTGGTACGCTATAGGCAGCCAGTGCAGAGCACGGAGCACAGGTGTTATGTGCTCCCATCGCACATAAGGAGATGGGCCACCACATTCTGCAACAACCTCTGAACCAGAAACAAAGGAAGTCCCACGTAAAGCGCATTGCAGTAGTCTAGCCTCGAGATGATGAAGGCATGAATGAGAGTGGCCAGGTCGGGCCTGGAAATGTATGGACACAGCCTCCGTACCAGATACAGCTGGTGGAAGACGGCCTTAGCCACCATCTCCACCTGCCAATCCAGACGGAGACATGAGGCTGACACCACCCCCAGACTCCAAACCTGCTGGGCTACAGGAGGACGGACCCCCGCTACAAGGGGAGCCAGTACCTCCCCCGCCCTTCCCACCACCATCACCTCTGTCTTATCGGGATTTATTTTCAGTCTCCTCTGCCACATCCAATCCACCATGGCCTCCAAGCATTGGGAAAGTAATGGGTCAGTTGAAAATGAGAGGTACAGCTGAGTATCATCAGCATATTGGTGACATCGCACCCCGAACCCTCTCACCATCTCCCCCAGGGGCTGCATATACACATATACCCCCCCCTTTTTTTTGTCTTTTAGATTGTAAGCCACAGGCAGGGACCATGTCTAATTCTATGTTCTGTACAGCACCAGGTCACATGACTGGCGCTATATAAATGTTTATAATAATAATAATAATAATTAAATAATAGCAGGGACAAGATCAAACCCTTCAGAACGCCACAGGATAATGCCCGGGGGCTTGATGTTTCAGCCCCCAGAACCACCCGCTGGCTTCTCCCTGAGAGGAATGAGCAGAACCACCCAATGATAGTCCCGTCGAGACCCCATCCCAGGTCTTGCAGTCGTCTCAGCAGCAGCCCATGGTCCATGGTGTCAAACGCGGCCAAGAGATCAAGCGGGATCAGAAATGGTGAACATCCTGTGTCCATCTCTCAGCGGAGATCATCCACCAAGGCCAACAATGTCGTCTCAGTACCATAGCCGAGGCGGAACCCAGACTGAAAAGGTGTATATCCAAATGCACCTGGGCTGCAGTGACGCAGCCCGTTCAATAACCTTCCCTAAAAATGGAAGATTAGAGATGGGACAGTAACTGGCAAGTGCATCCACATTCAAGGATGACTTCTTCAGCAGGGGGCACACCACAGCCTCCTTGAGACTGTCTGACAATCTCCCCTGCCAAAGGGACGCGCTGACTACCCTCGCCAGCACCGTTCCCAAAGTCTCCCTGGAGGCTTTCACCAACCAGGACGGGCACGGATCTAATTAACAACTAGTGGCTCTAACAGACTCCAGGACATTCACCGTGTCAGCTGGCGTCACTTGCTGAAACTCATCCAAGAAAGATTGATCAGACGGTGCCTCCATAACCTCATGCTCCTCGCCTACTGCTTCCAATCCAGTGTCAAGGTTACTCTGGATCTGAGTGATCTTGTCTGCAAAGTAAGTAGCAAAATCCTCACAGCGGACCTGGGACAAGTCCCCGTCCAGGTGGAAGGAGGCCAGACTAACCAGCTCCCGCACCACCTGGAACAGCTCTGCTGGACACGACTTTGCAGATGCTATGAGGGCAGAAAAGAACTTCTTCTTTGCTGTCCTCACAGCCTCAACATAGAACCACAAATGGGTCTTATGGAGAAGTCGGTCAGGTTAATTAATTAATTTATTTTATTTATTTTCTAGATTTTTACCCCGCCCCTCCTGAGAACAGCTTGGGGTGGTTTCCAACAATAAATATATCTATATCTATATATATATCTATAAAACAATTTAAAACACATCAAAAATACAATTCAAGTATTAAAACAGGGCCCGGGAAAACATTAAAACAATAAATAGGGTAGGGTAGATAAAAACCCTCTAACCCCCCTCCCCCCCTCCCCAAAGGTCTGGGTGAACAGCCAGGTTTTACAACTTTACCGGAATGTCAACAGGCTTGGGGCCAGGTGAGTGAGTCTGACGACAGCGTCGCTCTAGTCTCCTACCTACCTGTTTCATACACCGCAGCCCCTCAGTAAACCAAGGGGCCCTGTGGTGACGAGACGGAGGAAGAAGACGTCTTGGAGCCACTCTGTCAATTTCCCCCTCCCCCACCAGCAAGGTGTTCCAATGCTGGACAAGCTCATCAACAGAGTGGCCATCTGGGTCTAAGGGCATTTTTAAACAAGACAA
This sequence comes from Sphenodon punctatus, assembly GCA_003113815.1. Classification (NCBI taxonomy): domain Eukaryota; kingdom Metazoa; phylum Chordata; class Lepidosauria; order Sphenodontia; family Sphenodontidae; genus Sphenodon; species Sphenodon punctatus. The sequence goes on along the minus strand of QEPC01006937.1, from coordinate 430,286 downwards.
GAAACGTAGCTGATCCTTTGATCAGCCGCCTTTCTTTGTGCTCGTTTAAAAGTCTAGCCTACTTTGAAGGCGGATCTTCCCCGTGTTAGACTGGCCTGGCGATCCTGCCCCCTACGACGTGGATCCCCAATGTGCCGGCTTTAAGTCGCATTTCCGGGTCCCCTTTTAGAGTGTGCATACGCAGAAGGACGTGCATGCATACATAGTCTCTGAGACGGGTCTGATGCTCACCTGAACATCAGACCCGTCCTAGAGAGGAAGGCGGGGGGGATATGCGGCAGATTAAATGATCCTGCTCGTGAGCGGGATCGTTTAAAAGCGCCCTAAGGTTAACTCCCTCAGAGCCCCCTGGAACCACTGTGGTTCCATCAGCTTCTGAGGGCAGACCAACCTAACTGGTCCATTCCCCTCTTGGAGGAGGTGCGCTGAGACGCTAGCCTGTAGGAGCTAATGATCCGTCCATGACAAAGGCATGACCCTCACATCCCCCACTAATGGATTACCAACCTCAAGGCCAGAACAGAAAATCAGGTCGAGAGTATGCCCCCACCCCCACATGGGTCGGGCAGTTGACCACTTGGGACAAGTCCATGGTTGCCATGGCGACAATGAACTCACGCTCTGCTCCTACAAGGCCGGCGTCAGCATGGGCATTGAAGTCCCCCAGGACCAAGGTCCTGGAGGAGTTCAGCATCACTTCCGAGGTCAGCTCTGCTAGAGCAGCAAGGTATGCTGCCAGACAGGAAGGGGCCCCGTAAACCAGCAGCACCCCAAGCTTGCCCCCAGCCAAATCAAACACCACATGGAGGGTTTCGATACCTGAAATCTCCTGAACTGGATATCTCCTAACTGGCCATTCCTCTCTAAAAGTAATAGCTACACCTCCCCGCCCCTTGGCCCCCCATGTGGGGCTGGTGCTGCACAGCATACCCGGACGGAACGAGGTCTGATAAAACTGGTCCTGTCTTCTTGTCCAGCCAGGTTTCTGTAATACATGAAGGTCTGCTGCCCCCTCCAGGATCAGAGCCTGGATCACTGGGGCCGTGTTCGCTATGGACCTTGCATTCAGCAGCAGCAGCCCTTTGCAGGTGGACCTTAGAAACTGATCCTTTCTCACCCTCAGTGGGTGTGTGTGTGTGACTCTCTTAACCTCCACTAGGAACCTCGGTCCACTGGGAGGCCAAGTAACCTGTCCCCTTAAACTATACCGTCCATGCCCCATAACTACCCCTATAGCTGCTCCCCCCTTCCTGTCTGCTCCATCCTGACTGCTACCCCTTGGCTGTTCATCCTTCCTCCAGAGTTGCCCCCCCTCACAACCCTCCCCTCCCCTCCCCACTCCCCATATCCCCCCCCATGTCACCTCCCACCCCATTCCCTGGACATCCCCCTCTCACTGGGAGTTCCCTTGAGTCATGCCCCCCACATCTCACCTGGGGGCAAGGCCCATCTCCCTGGGACTCCCCCTCTCACAGGGAGTTCCCCCAACCCTCCCCAAGGGCCACCTCCCCTCCTCTTACCAGGGGGGTTGGCCCTATCCACCGAAACCCACTCCCCATGCCCCCCACCCTCAAACCACACCCACTGCATGCCCCCAAACCCCTTAAAACCACAAGTTTAAAACAAGATAAAAGCTGTCCCTAGCAACATCAGTGGCAACAGTAATATTGGCGGGGCAGCAACAGCAACAGCAAAGNTCCAAGAAAGATTGATCAGACGGTGCCTCCATAACCTCATGCTCCTCGCCTACTGCTTCCAATCCAGTGTCAAGGTTACTCTGGATCTGAGTGATCTTGTCTGCAAAGTAAGTAGCAAAATCCTCACAGCGGACCTGGGACAAGTCCCCGTCCAGGTGGAAGGAGGCCAGACTAACCAGCTCCCGCACCACCTGGAACAGCTCTGCTGGACACGACTTTGCAGATGCTATGAGGGCAGAAAAGAACTTCTTCTTTGCTGTCCTCACAGCCTCAACATAGAACCACAAATGGGTCTTATGGAGAAGTCGGTCAGGTTAATTAATTAATTTATTTTATTTATTTTCTAGATTTTTACCCCGCCCCTCCTGAGAACAGCTTGGGGTGGTTTCCAACAATAAATATATCTATATCTATATATATATCTATAAAACAATTTAAAACACATCAAAAATACAATTCAAGTATTAAAACAGGGCCCGGGAAAACATTAAAACAATAAATAGGGTAGGGTAGATAAAAACCCTCTAACCCCCCTCCCCCCCTCCCCAAAGGTCTGGGTGAACAGCCAGGTTTTACAACTTTACCGGAATGTCAACAGGCTTGGGGCCAGGTGAGTGAGTCTGACGACAGCGTCGCTCTAGTCTCCTACCTACCTGTTTCATACACCGCAGCCCCTCAGTAAACCAAGGGGCCCTGTGGTGACGAGACGGAGGAAGAAGACGTCTTGGAGCCACTCTGTCAATTTCCCCCTCCCCCACCAGCAAGGTGTTCCAATGCTGGACAAGCTCATCAACAGAGTGGCCATCTGGGTCTAAGGGCATTTTTAAACAAGACAAGAAACGTAGCTGATCCTTTGATCAGCCGCCTTTCTTTGTGCTCGTTTAAAAGTCTAGCCTACTTTGAAGGCGGATCTTCCCCGTGTTAGACTGGCCTGGCGATCCTGCCCCCTACGACGTGGATCCCCAATGTGCCGGCTTTAAGTCGCATTTCCGGGTCCCCTTTTAGAGTGTGCATACGCAGAAGGACGTGCATGCATACATAGTCTCTGAGACGGGTCTGATGCTCACCTGAACATCAGACCCGTCCTAGAGAGGAAGGCGGGGGGGATATGCGGCAGATTAAATGATCCTGCTCGTGAGCGGGATCGTTTAAAAGCGCCCTAAGGTTAACTCCCTCAGAGCCCCCTGGAACCACTGTGGTTCCATCAGCTTCTGAGGGCAGACCAACCTAACTGGTCCATTCCCCTCTTGGAGGAGGTGCGCTGAGACGCTAGCCTGTAGGAGCTAATGATCCGTCCATGACAAAGGCATGACCCTCACATCCCCCACTAATGGATTACCAACCTCAAGGCCAGAACAGAAAATCAGGTCGAGAGTATGCCCCCACCCCCACATGGGTCGGGCAGTTGACCACTTGGGACAAGTCCATGGTTGCCATGGCGACAATGAACTCACGCTCTGCTCCTACAAGGCCGGCGTCAGCATGGGCATTGAAGTCCCCCAGGACCAAGGTCCTGGAGGAGTTCAGCATCACTTCCGAGGTCAGCTCTGCTAGAGCAGCAAGGTATGCTGCCAGACAGGAAGGGGCCCCGTAAACCAGCAGCACCCCAAGCTTGCCCCCAGCCAAATCAAACACCACATGGAGGGTTTCGATACCTGAAATCTCCTGAACTGGATATCTCCTAACTGGCCATTCCTCTCTAAAAGTAATAGCTACACCTCCCCGCCCCTTGGCCCCCCATGTGGGGCTGGTGCTGCACAGCATACCCGGACGGAACGAGGTCTGATAAAACTGGTCCTGCCTTCTTGTCCAGCCAGGTTTCTGTAATACATGAAGGTCTGCTGCCCCCTCCAGGATCAGAGCCTGGATCACTGGGGCCGTGTTCGCTATGGACCTTGCATTCAGCAGCAGCAGCCCTTTGCAGGTGGACCTTAGAAACTGATCCTTTCTCACCCTCAGTGGGTGTGTGTGTGTGACTCTCTTAACCTCCACTAGGAACCTCGGTCCACTGGGAGGCCAAGTAACCTGTCCCCTTAAACTATACCGTCCATGCCCCATAACTACCCCTATAGCTGCTCCCCCCTTCCTGTCTGCTCCATCCTGACTGCTACCCCTTGGCTGTTCATCCTTCCTCCAGAGTTGCCCCCCCTCACAACCCTCCCCTCCCCTCCCCACTCCCCATATCCCCCCCCATGTCACCTCCCACCCCATTCCCTGGACATCCCCCTCTCACTGGGAGTTCCCTTGAGTCATGCCCCCCACATCTCACCTGGGGGCAAGGCCCATCTCCCTGGGACTCCCCCTCTCACAGGGAGTTCCCCCAACCCTCCCCAAGGGCCACCTCCCCTCCTCTTACCAGGGGGGTTGGCCCTATCCACCGAAACCCACTCCCCATGCCCCCCACCCTCAAACCACACCCACTGCATGCCCCCAAACCCCTTAAAACCACAAGTTTAAAACAAGATAAAAGCTGTCCCTAGCAACATCAGTGGCAACAGTAATATTGGCGGGGCAGCAACAGCAACAGCAAAGTTGGCTGCATGATAATAGAGGTGGTGTCTGTCGAGCAGAGGGGCCCCCGGGTGTCCCAGCCCAACCAACGGCCCAGCCAACGGCCCAGCCAATGGCCGATACCCTTTGGGTGGTGCCCAAAGGGCCCTGCTCTGGGTGTTATTACCTGGAGAGGGGGAGGGAAGAGCAGAGTGGCAGTAAGTTCCTCCAATTCAAACAACCCCTAAGTTGAGTCTGTAAATGTCTGTAAATTTAGGGTCTGTAAATGTCAGGCCAATTTATGGTTTGCTCTGGATTACTCCAAAATGGCCCATTATGGGCAGTTTCAGATTAATCTGAAACTGAGCTACACAGTCATGCTGGCCTGTCAGTATTTACCTATGTGATGTCTTATGTGCATTTTGGCAGTAACTGGCTTTTACAATGCTGCCTCAGTGGATTTTATTTTATGTGAACCGTTGTGTCTGGTGCAATATGACCTGACTGCTGCCACAAACCCCCACATGCATCTCTACCTGTTTCAGTGGAGTTTCTCTGCTCCGGTGCAGTGTTTTGAGGAACAGGGTGTTTGACATGGCATTGCAAGGAGAGCATACAATTAAAGCAGACAACTGACATATGGTCTCTATTTCAAGCTCTTCCATTGACTGAATGTTGATCATTGGTATCCAGAGGCAGCTTAGCAAGGAATTGCTTTGATGGCCCAAATCTAAAAAAAACCAAAACCCTCTTTTACTTGTGTCTATGTTTTCTATTTTAGAAACAAGAAAAAGGGCTCATCCTTGATGTAACTCCACTGAAGCCAGTGGAGTTACACTATGAATGATCCTGTCCAAGTGAATTTGTATCTAATGGAAGGGAGATTCAAACCACATGAGATTTATCATCTTATTTTGCAAATTGGAGGGAAATTTATATGGTTAGGCATCAAGGTAATGACTTTCACCCACCAAAGCCTTGAAAAGCAGCTCAATAATTTAGGATACCCCAGCTGCCTTCAGTGAAATCTGTGGTTTATTTTGAAATCCTCTTAGTATTGACCTAAATGTGAAGCCCATTGTAATACATTTAGAAAGGAAAAAAAAAATTGTAAGAAAATATACTTGCGACACTGTCAGCTTCGGACAATTTTAGATGAAACAGAACCAAATAAAAACTAGCCACAAGCCACATTTGGCCCCAAAACCTGAGGTTGTCCACCTCTGGCTTACAACAACGTTTCTCATATGGTGGATTGTAATCCAAGAGGGGTAACAACATCTGCAGAATGACTTGTGCTCTTGATTGGCAAATCAGAAACTACTTAATCTAAAGGAGTAGGAAGTAAATGGATTTAGTATTCTGGTCTTGGAAGGAAATTGTTATTAATGCTGCACTGGGCTTTCCTGAGCATATGGTGGTTAATGGGAGGAGACCTGCTTTGATGTCTGAGGGTCAAACTTCAAGCTGACAACACAGTTTTTTAGGGGAACTGTACCACCAAACTTCCCCAGACAGATACCACTGCAGTTCCTGACGTTCACCAGTATGGTTCCCCCTCCCCAACAACAAATAATACAAAGATGGCTTTTTTGGGTAGATTCAGTTCTTGAAATGGAATAGGCTACAATCTTGAACCTGTTGAAGTCAGTGGCAAAGCTCCCATTGACTTTAAAATGGGAAGATTACAACTCACCAAATTTAGAAACCATTAGTTAAAATCCTTGGAATTCTATAATATGGTGCTTTTCTAATATAAAATTCAGTGCTGTATAATACTGGGGAAACTCTTTGTTTCACTTTGGTTTAGCCATGGATCCCTGTCATTTTAAGTAGAAAAATCAGATATTTGTAATTATATAATTTGGGTCACGCTTTTTAAAGGGGTTAACAAAGGATTACTAAATATTTAATAAAAGGCTCAGAAAATGTTATAGGTTAGAGGTTCCAATGTGCCAGTACATTGCATATTATGATGGCTGATAAATATTTCTAAACCTCTTACTATTATAGTTAGAAATGCAAACTCCTCAACAAGTCTGCAGCATATTTCCACCCTCTACTTTTAAAATAAATAAATAAATAAAATTGAAACCATTTCGTTGTGGAATCTTTACATCAAGTGTCAACATGAGGACTTGTTCGTACACAGTTACAATTCAATCATCTGTGGGGGTAACCCCCGGCTAGCAGTTACTGCAGGCAAGTGTTCCATTAAAATGAAAGGGACTTCTTTCTGTGCTAGCACATGTGTTGTCCTCACAGAGGATTGAACTGCAGGCCACAAATCTGAAAATACATACTAGGAATGTGCGAATGCGGTTTGGGGTTTGGCCTGAACTCTAGGTGTTCGGATGATTCATGAATACCCTGAATCCAAACCACCCCCCGCCTGAACCAGCCAAACAAAGTTCAGGTTCTGAACCAGTTAATGCAGGGGTGGGGGGGAAGGGAGGAACCAAGTTTCCCCTCCCCCCACCCCCTGCAGGCTGCGTGGGTGGAAGGGGCGCCGGGGAGCACCTCCCCCCCCACCCTGCCCAGCCTCATTTTTTTTTTAACCCCACCCCACCCCAGGGATCACCCTACCTGGCAGCGCTGGGGCTCTGGACTTTGGACCAGCAGCGGTGGTGGGTCCAGCGGTGGGTCTGGAGGCGGCAGTGCTCCGGAGAACTTTAGGCTGCTACTAGGCCTTCTGGGTCAAACCAGAAGGCCTAGTAGTGGCCTGAAGTGCTCAAGAGCACTGCCTTCACTGGACCCGCTGGACCTGCTGCCTCTACCACTGCCGCTGCCAGACCCAGAGCATGCCCTACCTGGTAGTGCTGGGACTATGGGCCCAGGTCCAGCAGTAGCAATGGTGGTGAGTCCACTGGCAGAGGCACTCTGGAATGCTGGAGGAGTGGACAGCCAGAATCCCCACCCATGAGTGCTGCCTTTGGACTGTGAGCACTGGGACTACTACACCTGTTCCCAGCGGCATGAGGAGGCGGAGCCTTCAAAGCCCAGGCAAGCTGCTGGTAGTGTGAGGAGCAGACAGCCGGAATCTCCACCCGTGAGCACTGCATTTGGACTGTGAGCACCGGGACTACTACACCTGTTCCCGGCGGCATGAGGAGGCGGAGCCTTCAAAGCCCAGGCAAGCTTTGAAGTAGTGCCGGTGGCCGCGTGCCTAAGGGCCGTGCATGCAAGGGCATTACCTTGTGTGTGCAGGCTTAGGTGCAGGGGCGGCCGGGGCCGTTGGCCATCTTTTGGCTCTGGGCGTTCTGGGTGGCTTATTCTCCTGATGGCGGCCAGCAAGCGAGGAAGGGGGGAGTCCCCTGAGGGAGCCGTTTCCTGGCCTCATAATGTCAAGCAGCGGAAAATTGACAAATACTTCCCAACACGGTCGACTAGCCTTCCTGAGGGGCCAGTTATATGCCCCCAGTGGATGGCCCAAGTTCCTTCTCAACAGTCTTTTGAGCAACTGACAGTAGAGGTAAACAGGCGAGGGTCAGTGTCCAACTTACCTGCCCAGCACTCTTCATTCTGCAGTCTGGATACGGAGCCTCCCCCCAGAGTCACATTCCTGTCTTACCTGTTGGCCCTCAGGTAAGTGGAGGACTGGCAGCATTCTTGGTGGATCACTTATTATTAACTGCTGACACTCTGATTTTTGTCCTGACTCGAATTGTCAACTTACAGGCCAGAATGAATTCATTGACTGGGCACGCGATAGCCCTCCCTGTGGTGGGGGCATGCCAGGACTGTTCCCGGGAGGATGGGATGGTTGCTACGGGGAAACTGACACCGCTCCCCCGTTTGTCTAATCCCCAGAACTTGTTTAGGGTGAATCAGGCAACTCCAGCTGAATGTTTGCTGGAGAATGGTGCCCCCTTAAAAGTTATTTCGAACGTGTTGATTTTCTCCATCTACCCTGTAAGAGGCTGGTCTAAACCTAGGTGGGAAACTGTACTCGATGTAGCAGAACATTTCAGAGTGCTCTTAAGAACGAGTATTACAAGGCATGGTTTTGCCTCTGTTGACCATTTACCAGCTTTACGAGACAGACAAATGGTTATGGTATCTTTTCTTTCAGCATCCCTGGCCAATAGTATATTGTCCCAGAGGGAGACCCTAGGTAGGAAGGGAATTTTCATGGCCAGAATTTTTCAGAAAATTCTGGGTCAAGCCAATTGGCAACCCTTTCCTTGCTTGTACCCAGAAGGAACTCCCTTGGGGATACCTCAACAAAAGCAATCCCATCAAAAAGATCTACAAGGAAGGAGTGCTAGGGAGCTAGGACTGCAGGAGGATCCCTCTAGAACAATGACTCAAAAGTGTAGTTTGATTCGAGAAGAACAGAGTATGGATATACGAATCTTAAGTGTCAAAGAGACTTCTAATGAGAAACAGACCTCAATTATGCAGGCAAACATTAGGAGCTCTACCCCGCCATCTACCCCAGCCAAACTAGTTGAGAGGTTAGAGGCAGTCCAGCAACAACTGCTTTCTTTAAGTTCCCAGAGGAGTGACCTGGAGGTGAGTGGAAGGGAGGCCCCATTCTCCCTTTTGTTAGGGAAGAGTTGCACTTCGGCCCTTGGGCCGGATTGTACAAATACCTGTCCCGCTATCAATGAAGTGGGGGCTTTGGAGTTTGTCCGCTAGTCTCCCTAGGCTCACGCCCTAAAAAGGAAACCCAGTTTTATGGCCCAAATAAGGAGTTAGGCAGGGCTGCTCCCTGTGAGGAGACATCTGGGACTTGGGCTGATGCTAGGTCGCAGGGGTTAGCGATTGAGGGTGGAGTAAACTCCTCTAGGAGTAATGATGACATCGCATGGCAGAGGGCTTCGAGCCAGAAGCTTGTCTGAAAAGTAGATGGCAAACTCCTCACAGCGGGCCTGGGACAAGTCCCTATCCAGGCAGAGGGAGGCTGGACTGACCAGCCCCCCCACTACCCAAACAGCTCCACTGAACGCGACCTTGCAGATGCTATGAGGGCAGCAAAGAATTCCTTCTTTGCTGTCCTCACAGCCTCAACATATGACCACAAATGGGTCCTCTGAAGAGATAGGTCAGAGTCAGAGCGAGTCCGACATTAGCATCGCTCTAGCCTCCTGCCTACCTGATTCATACACGGCAGCTGCTCGGTAAACCAGGGGGCCCTGAGGTGACGAAACAGAGGCAGGGGACGTCTCGGAGCCACCGTCAATGGCCTCCCCCAGCAAAGGTGTTCCAATGCTGTACCAGCGCATCGACAGAGTGGCCATCAGGGTCCAGGGTTAACTCCCTCAGAGCCTCCTGGAACCACTGCAGTTCCATCAGCCTCCAAGGGCGGACCAGCCTAACTGGTCCATTCCCCTTCTAGAGGGGGTGCACTGAGGGGCTAGCCTGTAGGAGATAATGGTCCATCCATGACAAGGGCATGACCCTCACATTCCCCACTAACGGATCACCCGCCTCCAGGCCAGAACAGAAGACCAGATCAAGGGTATGTCCCCTCACGTGAGTCGGGCAGTTGACCACTTGGGACAAGTCCATGGTTGCCATGGTGGCCATGAATTCCTGCTCCACTCCTACAAGGCCAGCATCGACATGAGTGTTGAAGTCCCCAAGTACCACGGTCCTGGAGGAGTTCAACACCACCTCCGAGGCCAGCTCTGCTAGAGCGGCAAGGGATGCTGCCGGACAGGAAGGGGCCCGGTATACCAGCAACACCCCAAGTTTGCCCCCAGTCAAATCAAACACCACATGGAGGGCCTCCACACCTGGAGGCCAAATCTATGCCCCATTTTAACTCCTGCTGAAGTTCTTCCATTGCCTTTAACAGGAGGAGTTGAATTGGGGTATTATACAGAAAGAAACCTGAAACAGAGAGAAGTTGACTTGTCCAAGGTCACACAAGAACATGACAAACAGGTAGGAGACATGAATTCAATCTAGGAACACTGAGGCATAGATGTTCTACAGCTTACTTCATGTTGCTAAAAACTTTAGAGGAAAGAGTTGCTCTAAAAGTACAATCCCTCCCACCCACCCCAAAAACCTAAACTTGAAAGATATATATTTCTGCATTTCCTTATTATAACAACTCTTGTACCAAAATTTTCTTTTAATGGAAGGAAATAATACTTTATATCTCAGAAACCAGAGAAATAAAAAGAGGAATTGCATGACAAAGCTTAAAGAAAACGTCAGCTTTGCGTAGCAGCTATAATAGGATAATCATGAGAATTCTTTTAGCTTGCCTTGGAAAAAACACATTCTCTCTCATGAAAAAAAAAAAAAAACCTATCTAAAGGTTTTCCGACAGAGCACACGTGCCCATTTTTGTAAGCCTCATATTTAGCCCTATTGCTCCATAATTGGACAGACTACTAAAGGCACACACATTCTCTAAGGAAACCAACAGTTTCCATTTGACTGCTTTTTCCATACCTACTCCCCCCTCACCACCTATTTTCTCTTGTGAATAGGGGCAGTTCTCACACAGGTGGGAAGAGGAGACATGGAATATACTAATTGCTCTGAACTAGGAAAGGTAAGGGAGCAGAAACAACAGATGTGGGAGAGGGCAAGATGGAAAGGCGGGGAGAACAAGCTGTCAGTGCATTTGTCAAGTACCACAGACAAGAAAAAAGTGGGGAGGCGCACACTCCAAAATAGAACTGCAATCAGGCACCCGAAGATTCTAGCACCTCCGAGGAATCTGGGGTGCCTGAATTGACCCAGCCCTGTTCGGGCACAATCAATGTGACAGGCCCAAGTCAGGACCACTGCAGAGTCCAGCTTTGCAGCAGTACCTGCTTGAGCTTGTAAGTTTCCAAGGTCACTTCCCTCTGCCCACCCTGTCCACCAGCACCTTTCACCTGAGAGGCGTTGTTGGGGGAAGGGGGAGAGAAAGTGCTTGCAGGCTCCTGAAAGTCACATCTCAGCCACATTGGGGGGAGTACCAGCCAGCCTTTAGAAGTGACAGGCCCAACTGGGACCATTGCAGAACCAGGCTCCATTGTGCTCTTGGCCAATGCTTGTCAGTTTCAAAAGCTGTTTCCCAGCCACAGCACTTACCAGAATGCTATGTGCGGGAAGCCCCAGTTCACCTTTGAAACTGACAAGCCCCAGCTGGAGTGTTGTAGAGCCCAGCTTTACTGCACTCCCTGCTGGGGCTTGTCCGTTTCTCTGGGGAATGCTCGCATTTTAGGGCATCAAACATCAGATAGGAAATCTTCCCTATTGTAGGAGACATGAGTTTGAATCACACGTCATTGACTGTGCTTCCTATATACATTCCTGACTTTTCCTTTCCACCACATCCGTCCTATGCAGGATTATTTTTTTTTAGCTGTTACCTAACTTTTAAAAACTACTTAAAAACTATACATGGCCACTAGAGGATTAATACCCAGGATTCCTGCCAAATAGACCCAGAGCTCAACTACCTAGCCGCATACTGCTCATTTGGCTACAGACCTCTAGCTAACAGCTAAATTACTGAGCAAGCAAGTTAACTCCTCTTTCATCAGCCATGGGGTGAAGGAGTAGGCCAGATTACCCATGATGATGGGCCTCATCTGGATACCCTTGATGTCAGTGGTTGTGATCAGACCAAAATCCCCATTGTAGGATGGGGACTGGCAGATGATGCAGAGGGCATTGTGGTTCCAGACTGACCACCTGGTGAGGACATACATGAAGAGACCCTAGTCATCCACCACCACCCAGAGGACAATGGAGTGGTACCTCTTGTGATTGTGATGGTCCTTTATGGTGTGGGGCAGGCAGAGGATGGAAACGAGTCCTGTCAATGGCCCCAATGCAGTTTTGAATCTTGCCCATCAGAAGCCCTCCAAAATGGCCTTGGAGTTCAGAGCTTCACTGCTTGCTCCAAGAACACCTCCTCCAGGGAGGTGCACACCTCTCCAGGATGGTAGATAAGTTGGAGATGCCAACCCCAAATTGCTGTCCCACCAAGTGGCAGGTGTCTGGAGTGGTGAGCTTCCACACGGCAATGGCCAACTGTTGTTCTACAGTGATCAGGGCTCTCATTATCGTAGCCTCCTTCTGCATCTGGGGTCACAGGATCTGGGCAATGCAGAAGAGCAGCTGCCTGGCCATCTGGAAATGCTCCCTCCAGTCCTCGTCCTGCCAGGTGCCCAGTATTATGTCCTACCAGTCCTGTTGCAGTCACTTGCCCTGAGTCACCTCTGAGAGGGCACGTCCATGCACAGGTGTTGGGCCATCACTGGGGCTTTTGTGGAGAGGGAGCTTTCTGCCCACCTCAGCACCCCAAGTAGCATCTCCATGTGTAGCAGCAAGGCCCACTGCTACAGGAGGGCTGCCCATCACTGTCAGAGCCCCCTGTGCCACACCACCAGGATGTTTCCAGTAGTTAGCCAGGTGCCAGACTGGAGAATTCGGTTGTAGTGAACCTCCAACTCCACCCCCCTGGGCTGAACAGGCAGCATGGAACTGCTGGATGGATAGGTGACTGGTCTTGATGGTGTTGAGGAGAGCTTCCAGCAGTGGCACCATGCATTCAGGATCCATGGCTCCCTGTTCACCTTCCATGCCATGTAGAGACAGCTTCACACCACTGTCTTATAACTCCAGGACCTGTGAGTGTCCCCTGCCTGCTGGTTTGCCCTGCAGCATCGGCTGACTGACAGGATGCCAGGATATTGGTAGGATGGTCTGTGCATATGCCTGGGTCTGTGCCTTGTCCTGGGATGGGACCATGTGGTGCTACACCCACCTGGCAAACAACATGCAGCTGCATGCCAGATCCCTGACTCTCTCTGGGGGCAGCCATTCCTCAGGGCTTCATGAGGGTGCTGTCCCTGTTACAGTGGCTAGTGTACCTGATCAATATGTGGCTGGATTGGCCCAGAGCTTGCAGGTCCCATGTCAGGTGGGTATGTGCTCGATCCCCCCTTTGGAGATGTGGGAGGTGGGAGCCATAGGGTACCCAGGGCCACGTGTTTGTGTGACGAGCATGTGTGGGGGTGGGGGTTTACCTCATCAAGCAGCTCTGCATGGTCAGTTTGCTGTTTTCTACCCATGCGCTGGCTCCCACCCTGACCTGCCTGATATACGGGTCTTTCAGCTGTGCCTTTCCATCATCCTTCCCAGTTTCCCTGTTCTTTCTGGCTGCCTAATAAAGTCTGACTTTTGCATTGTGTGGGTGTCATGGGGTCATCAGACTTGGCTGTGTGCTGGCATTTGTTCACCCCTTTCTGCTACCCCAGGTGTATGTGGCTGGGAAAGAGCAGGGGCTGGTCCTGGTCCCAGAGCTGTGGATGTTAACGGGTTAATGGCTGCTGCCATGTCCTGTTGCCCTGGTTCTTATAACTGGGCTCCTGGTTAGGTACGGCCTTCTGGGTGGTGAGTAGGGTTTTGAATGCAGCGGCTCCAGCCAGGGATGTTCACCCGCCTGTCCATGTGCTCCTGAGCTGGGGCTTTCCCAAGGCAGGGAGAAGGTGTGTTTTCTGCATGCACTTGATTCTCCCTACCCTCTGGGCTGTCTGTCTGAACGTGGCCCATAGACGACTAACACATGAGTGGATGCAGCTCTGGTTTGGATCACTCACATGCCTGCTCTTGGGATCCAGCCTGCTTCCTGTTCATCTGACAACACCCTATGTGTCCTCTCAAATGGGATTATTATTTTCTTAAATTCAGGACAGTTCTGTGTCTGAGCCCTTCATCAAATCTAAACAGTTTATTTGTTCAGAACCTGGGGCTGATGTCCCTTGAAAAACTAGTCCTAGAGGCATCTTTCTGTACATTCGAGGCTACCACCATGCACATACAAATATATTCTGCATCAAATATTAGACATTCTCTGCATTAAACATTTTAGAGTCATAAATATCAGTAATTGTAATTGACACATGCTCCTTCTGTTCTCTTTTGGTTTTGAATAATTAAACTCTTCTATTCTCAGAAAGAGTGCGGGGGAGGGGGGGCGTACACAAACAAAAAACTTGTGAATATTTAGCTGAGCTCCCTCCCCTGGCACCAGCTTTGCCTTGTTGTAACTCTGGGCTGTAAAGCAAAGAGAGAACATGTCACTGACTACTCCCACAGTGTTTATTGTTCTCCCCAAATCTCATATCCTCCAAAAGCCCCATTCCTCCCATTTCAAAGCAGTACAACAAGGATAGCCTTTTGGATTAATATAAGAGCTTTACTGAGTGTCCAACATACTGTGATGCTACTCTAGCAGTTCCTTTCCAATGAGCAAGCACCCTGCAAGGTTTGACAACAGATCAAGTTCATCTGGTTTTCATGGTAGTTCCATAAAGCCTAAATACAGCCCTGATCATGCAACTGATCTGTAACATGGGACATTTTTACACACACCTTAATGTGCTGGTCTTTCAATCTTCTGGGTTTACAAGTCCATAAGTAAGTTCCTGGATGCATTCTTCTCACACACACTGCCCTGAGGCAGCCTAAAGTAGCCGCAGTTGTAGACGTGAGGGGCTGCCATGGAAACCAAGTGACCATAGCTGCCCGAAGCAAAGCAGTTTACCCGGAGAACTTTTTACATATACAAGTTCTGGGAGACACCCAGTTGTTACAGGATCAAGATTTGTAAAACCACAGAGATCAAGGATTTCTTAAATCTGTGAGAACATGCAGAAATTCAAAGAGCCAGATGTTTAAGGTCTGGGTGAGCGATAGAGGGTGCTTTTAGACGAGCGGGTCGGCATTGCATGACCCGCTCACGCGATTTTTAAAAATCCCACAAGGCGGGATTTAGACAAGCTGATGGCTGCAATCAGGTGCATGAAAGGCTGTTGCACATTGCTTGCCAACCACGAATTAAATACCTCGATTGTGAGGTATTTAATTTGTGGTCGGCAAACAATGCACGACTGCCTTTCATGCACCTGATTGCAGTCATCGGCTCATCTAAATCTCGCCTTGCGGGATTTTGACAAATCACACAAGCGGGTTGCACAACGGCAATCCACTCGTCTAAAAGCACCCTTAGACACACAGAAAGTTCAGGAAGTAACAGCAAACATGCAGGAGAAATGTGTGTGTAAAAACACCTGTGCTTACGAGGATCCCACTGAATTAAAGCACTGGAGGCTAGTGCACAATGAATACATTCATTGTGGGTAAGGTTACCATCCCTCCATGTGTGTTCCAGTGGAAACCCTGACTTCTCTGGGAACTCCTGTATGATCCTGAGAAATTGGGCTTTTAAGGGATGGCAGGGGTGGGGCCACATGGGAAAGTGTTGGAGGAAAGAGACATTTATCTTTTTCTGACATGACCCCATTTCCTTCAGAATGTTGTGACTTCATAATGCTCTGAAGGTGAGGGGTGTCGTGCCAGCAATGGGCGGAAGAAAAAGGGGTCCTACCTCTTTTGTGTCAAAGCCTGAGGGAAGGGGGCAACCCTAATTGTGTGGCTCCCATCCCTCTACCAATGCCAACGAGAAGATGTTGACAGAGAATGACTTACAGTGTGAATGTGCCAGAATCTGCATTTTGTGCCTATTTTGTGAAGGCATCCTCATGGTTGGCTGCCTCAGTAGGGGTGGGGTGGAGGGAGGCCAGGATGTGCAATGGCTGCTGTATCTCTGCCTCTCCCAGCTGAGTATTCTAGCTGCAGAGACTCTAGGGATATAGAGTCCCTCATGTAATTACATGAGGCAGCAGAGCCCCTTGCTGCCTTGAAACCCCATAAAATTGCATGACACTAATGCCCCTTCATTGCATGACACTAATGCCCCTTCTCCCCCCAAATTCACATAGGGGAAGTAGGTAGGAGTGCCTGGATCACCTATAGAAATCAGGGCTTCAGTTGGCTGGGAGGGATGGGAGGTCGACATCAGAAGTGGGGAAGAGGCAGAGGCACTCAAGACCCTTTCTGAAGTGGTCCTACCTCCCTTCATTTATCTTTTTTGATGATAACTTTTTATAGGACCAACTTAGTCCAAACAGTATTGAGGGTTGATCCTATAAAAGATATCATCTAAACTAATTTGACATTATTTGGTGTATATTATGGGCACTAACAGAAGTAAACTATAATGGATGTTATGGTCATAGTGCAGTAAACTTCTGCAAAGTACATATACAACAGATTACTCTTCTCCCTCAGAATTATGGCATCCTGACTGCAGAAATATCAACTTACACACTTCTTTCCTCAGGTCTGCACCAATCCTTCCCAAACAATTAATGATTCCCTCATCTTAGCAAACAAGGGATGATTTGACATTGCCTAGCACCGTTTTATCCCGGCCTGTTTGTATTATGGTACATGGCTACATATTTTGCCATGCATTATGCAATCCACAAATATTCCTTGAGTGCAATATTAACCATTCCCTGTATTAAATATTTCAGACTAACCGTAAACTACATCAAACACTTCAATTGCAGGAGGATCCTTCAGTTCTTTTTGTTTAGAATTATAAAATCCTTCTCATCTTGTAAGTTCTTTGAGTTCCCTTCACTGGTGTTTACTTTGCTTGGTGTGACACAGCCATTCCCAACAGCCCCTGGAAAAAATCTCCAGCAGCTCCCCCTGATGCTCATTTTCCCATCTGGTATTCTCAGTTTAAAGAAAAAGCTGCTTCTGTTGGTGTGTTTACTGTGACCCAAGAAAATAAGATTGTCTTTAATTTCTTCAGCCTTGATGACAAAGTGGAGCTTGACAACCAATGGGATCGATCCTATGCCCTGAGGATCACCCCCCGCACCCCTGAGCGTGCATGTGTGTGCATGTTTTCAACATGGCACAATGTGCCCACACTGGAGATGTGCACGGTTTCCACGTGGGTGTACACATATGGGGTGCACATGGGGTTCATGTGGCATGGGATTGGCCCCAGTCATGAGATGTGTGGGAAGAATGAATCCAACAAACCACAATGTGGGTCTAAGCTGGTAAAGACTAACCAACAGCCAAGAACGGTTGCATCAGTGTGCATAAAGGGTACCCTTTCACCCCTCTGAGTACAGTATGCATGTAAAAACAACCTCATAGATTCCTGTTTCCATAGGCTGATGACCCATGTTTATCCCCTTGGAGATCACTGTAAATTGCAGTATGTTTGGAGCAGAGTACTGTCGCTAAAAACTTCACATAGCCAGGCACTTTTAAGTACCTAGTTATTTTTCTTTCTTTTTTTACAACCCAATAATGTTTCAATAATTGGTTTATTTCAATATTTCTTGCTATTTGAAGGCAGTGATAATTTCTTGCATGTACTGATGCTAGCCAGGGGACATTACATCAACATCCCACCCCACACACACACCCACACACACCTACACCCACATGGTGCCTGTCTGCTTCTAACCTCATTGACACAGTGACATGTGTAGAGAAATCCTTCTTCCAGGATCTCTGACAACAGGTACAGCTGTGAGATGTACTCTGAGTGAGCCTGTGTGCTCAAATCATGCCTCTCACCAAGGAGGAAGCCTGAAGTCTCACTTAAAAGGAAACCTAGCCTGTTGGTTTGCAGGCTCTACATCTATGGCCTTTTCAGGGAGAGAGAATTAGGAGAGGAGCAGAAGAATAGTTTGCACAACGAGACCAAATTGAGCTTGAAATCTCCATGACCAGTCAATAACAAACAGGTCCGTGTTTCTGACTGTGTGGTACAGTTGCCACCTTTCTGACCTATCAAACCTGGTGAAACAGCATCACTAGGAAGACCCTAGGGTCTAGGTCTACTCTTGTCAGAGGTGGCCAAGTGATTAATTTGGAGGAAGGGAGAGAGGAAGAGGCCAGGCCTCAAGCCCATTCCCAGAAGTCACAACTTTCATGGGACAGGGAAGGGAGGTATTCAGAGATGCAGCCCTTACCTCAGTGAAAACCACTCTGGGCACTTTGTTGATGCAAGGCAAATTGCCCCCGCCCCTCCCCCAAAGGTGGGGGCCAGCAGGATCTTTGTTGCACCCGCCTTGGGCAAGAGGGGGGACATGGGGGTTAAAGTCATTGCGCCACTGGGGATGCAGCCCCGGAGGTGGGAAAGCGGCCGTGTGGGAGCAAAGGGATCCAGAACCTCACTGGGGTTGCTACATATCCCCGGCAGTGCTGATTGGTTGAGTGGACCCATGTTGGCCATGGATCACAGGGAAGAGTCGAGGATCAAAAGGCTCCAGCCTCAGTTGCAGGCTGGAGCATAGCAAGAAGCAGCACAGAGCGCTGTGACCGCGCCTCCCCCCTATTTGCAGTCAGCACGGTGTGACTCAAGCCCGGATGGGCAAGAATAAGAAAAGGGCCCCCGCTGCCACTAACAAGTAGGGGTGGGACATCAGCGCAAATACCGGGTACCGGTTTTACCGGTTCCCAGATTTAAGAGTACCGGCTTACCGGATTAATACTGGTTTACCGGTACCGGATCTTTTCCATTGATTTCAATGGGGAACTGTCCCCACTTAAATCAATGGAAAAAAACAAAAACCTCCCCCCTCCCTCAGTCCAGGCTGCGCAGGTGGAAGGGGGGACACCCCCCACCCACCCTGCCCAGCCTGGATTTAAACAACAACAAAAAATTGTGACCCCTACTGCGGGCTCCGGGCCACTGCCAGTGACCCAGAGCCAGCCCAGCACAAGCGTCCAGCAGCAGCAAGCAGCAGGTAAGTAAGTACCGGTAGGTACTACTGATCCCTGGGGTGGGGGGGATTTAACACCCCATCCACCCAAGGGATCACCCTACTTCCCACCCAGGGATCGCCTACCTACCTTGAGCTCCGGGCTACGGCGGCGGTGCTCTGGTGGCTTTAGCGCTGGCTGTGGCTGCCGCCGGCTTCAGCATGCTACTAGGCCTTCCAGGGAACTTCCGGATTCCCCGGAAGGCCTAGTAGCATACTGAAGCCGGTGGTAGCCACAGCCAGTGCTGAAGCTGCCAGAGCACCGCCGCCACCACCACCCAGAGCTCAAGGTAAGTAGGCGATCCCTGAGTGGGAAGTAGGGTGATCCCTGGGGTGGGGGTGTGTGTTAAACCCCACCCACCCCAGGGATCAGTAGTACTGGTACTTACTTACCTGCTGGCTGCTGCTGGACACTGGTGCTGGGCTGGCTCTGGGTCGCCGGTGGCGGCCTGGAGCCTGCAGTAGGGGTCACAAATTTTTGTTGTTTAAATCCAGGCTGGGCAGGGTGGGTAGGGGTGTCCCCCCTTCCACCCGCACAGCCTGGACTTGGGGAGGGAAAGTGTTGGGGGTTTTTTTGTTTTTGTTTTTTACATTGCGGCCATTCATTTGAATGGCCACAATGTAAAAAATCCTGTACCGGGGAATCCAGTAAATGGGCCAGATTACTGGGTTTAATCCGATACTGCCGGTACACCCAATACCGGCAGTATCAGATACCGGATGATCCAGTAGTCCCACCCCTACTAACAAGTGGTGGCAGGCACCTAAGAAAGGGGTCAGGGTGACTGCAGTGGAGCCTGGAGAATCCCCTGGAGTACCGGTGATTGAGGCAGCCCCCCTGCAGAGTGAACTGGTGCGATCAGGCAGGAAGCCCTCAGGTGTGTTGGGGGAGAGGCAGGGGGCAGAAGGGAGGCCCCCCGCAAAGCTAGCTGGCATGATCAGGTGGGGAACCCTTAGGTGTGTTGGTGGGAGAGGTGGGGGGTGAGAGGAGGCCCGCATCTATGAAAGATTGGTGGACTGTGAGGCCCTTTTGCATGCCCTGGAGTCCAGAGGGCTGGGAGGGGCGGGGGACCAGGCCATTACTCCCCTGCCCACCATCAGACCCACTGTTAGCTGGACAATGAAATGTCCTGATGGGTGAGGCAGGGGACCTAGCCCAGACCAGCCCAAGGTGGGGGGGGCAGGAACATCACACACCCTGCTCAGTACCTCAATGACGTGGGTCCGCCCAGGAGGGCACCCAGTAAGGGGCTCCCAGTCCAGTAGGGTAACACCTGGGGAGCTGGGGCTGTGGCAGTGATGCCACCTTTATGGCCCACAGGGCCCAGGGTTTTGGGGGTCCAAGGGCAAGAAATTGGAGTGGGAGTGCAGGTGACTGGTGGGCTGGGCACCATGGGGCCCCAGGTTTGTCCCATCAAGCAGGTGCACTACAGTGGGGGACAGCAAGGGGTCACGCCAGCCCTTGGTATGCCCCCCTTCTGGGACAGGGCAGAGGAGCCCTGTTTCCTTTCTTCCAGGGAGCCGGGCCTCCAGGCGGTGTAAGGGGATACGTGAACGGAACTGCAGCAGGATGAAGCAATGATCTCCACCAATGGGTGGAAGTGATCGAGCAGGCTATTCGCTCATTGGTGCAGCAATGCACCCCACAAATGCCAGCACTCCTGATAACGTTGCCCCAGGCGAGTAAGCTCATCAGACAGCCCCCTCCTCTGGGGGGGTACACAGATGTATCCATCCCGATAGGCGAACAGCTCCTCCCAGCCACAAGGGAGCGGATCTGGAGGGGGGAATATATTGACATTTTTGCCCTCCTTTTTAGCGATCCTATAGTGGATCCCACTGAGCAGGAGGACAAAAAAGAAAAAGAGTGTTTTAAGCACCCAAAGGCAGAGAGGAACTGGTCCAACTGAACGTCGGCTTTCTTGATATACCAAGCGGTAATGATCCAGGCATTCCCCGGGTGCTCAGCTGATTTGCTCAAATATGCCAACATTGTCCGGCAGGTGTATGAGGCAGGCCCTTTGGGGGCCTGGCTTTGGTATGATGAAGCATTTAGACATCGTGCGACTTATACCCCCGGGCTTAGATGGGACTTATATGCAAATGACCAGTGGCTCAATTGCATGAGTGGCTTGGGCAATGTTCCCCATTCACATAGTGGGCACCTGTTGACAAAAGGCAGTGCCTTCTCTGCAACGGAGTCCTTTCGTGAAGAGGGGGAAAGAGGTACAGCTAACACAGAAGCCCACTGCTGGGAGTATGGGCGATTGTGCAGGTGCACCCTGGCTGTCTGCAGATTTCGATATACCTGCCCAAACTGTGCCGGTTTCCACCCAGCTTTAGCGTGTCCCCAGGGAAGACCTGGGACAAAGGGAAAGTCCCCCTATGGGGCTACAGGCAAGGGAGGATCTGGTGGGGGTAGCAACAGCAGCCCTGGGAAGGGCCCCCTCACCAGTTAGGACAGACAGACTCGAGTCTGCCCTCCTGGGATACCCTGATTTCAAAGAGGTAGCGTATGTTATTGAGGGTTTCGGGATGGTGGTGGATTACAGCAGGCAACGATCAGCAGGGGAAAGTTCCCCCCCAATTTAAAATTGGTCGTGGGAATGGAAGAGATAGTGCGGAAGAAAATTGAGAAGGAGCAAGCAGAGGGCAGGGTGGCAGGTTCTTTCCCAGCCCCCCCCCCTTCAAGAACATGGTCATCTCACCATAGGGGGTGGTACCTAAAAAGACCCTGGGTGAGTTTCGCCTGATCCACCACCTATCCCATCCATGGGGTGGCTCGGTAAATGATTCCACTCTGAGGGAGCTTGTCACGGACCAATACACTTCGTTCGATTCAGCACTTGCACATGTCCGGCAATGTAGACGGGGTGCCATGTTGGCCAAGTGTGACATCAAGTTGGCCTTTCGCTTGGTGCCAGTCCATCCAGAGAGTTTTCACCTCCTGGGTTTCCAGTTTGAAGGGTGGTATTATTACAATAAAGATATGCCGATGGGGTGCGCCATCTCTTGCTCTGCATTCGAGAGGTTCAGCACCCTCATCGAGTGGATCGTGCGGCAGTGGGCTGATGCGGGCGAAGTTACAAAATACCTGGATGACTTCCTCTTCATCAGGCAGGCTGGATTGAGCGAGTGTTTGGAGCTTATCTGATCCTTTCAGAGGATGGCAGATGACCTGGGAATCCCCTTGGCCCTGGAGAAGACCAAGGGGTCATCCACAACACTGACCTATCTGGGGATAGAGCTGGACAAGGTAGCATCCATGTCTCGCCTGCCCCTGGACAAGGTCAGATCCTTCCGGGAGAAAGTGGACAAGTGCCGGCGATGGAACAAGGTACCGGCCCATACCCTTCAGTAACTACTGGCGAGCCTCAATTTTGCCGCAGGGTGGTGGCACCAGGATGGGCCTTTTTGTCCCGCCTCTATGCCAAATTGAGGGGCAACCACCACCCCTGCACTACCACATCAGGGTCACTAGGAATATGAATGAGGACCTGGGGATGTGGGTGTCATTTTTGGCAAAATTTAATGGGGTCAGTTTCTGGAGGGAACAGCTGTTGCTGGAGGCAGAGTTGCAGGTTCATTCTGATGCGGCAGGTGGTTCTGTTTTTGGGGTGTTTTTCAGAGCTAGATAGGTGTCAGCACCTTGGCTGATAGACTGGAGGGAGGCTGGGGTCACCAAAGACCTGAGATTCCTAGAACTCTTCCCCATCGTTGCTAGCAGTGTACCTTTGGCCGCATGATTTAGCAAACCATATGGTGCTTTTCTGGTGCGACAACCTAGCGGTCGTACACATCATAAATACTCTGTCATCCCACTCATCATTGGTTATGAAGCTAGTGAGTGCATTGGTGCTTACCTGTCTGAACTATAAAATCCTGCTCCGGGCCAGGCACGTGCTGGCATGGATAATGGGATTGCAGACACCCTCTCTCACTTCCAGATGGAGTGTGTCCTCCTGCTGACACCCCTGGCCAGGGTGAATCTGGAGGCTCTGCCGCCTTCAGTGTGGACCCTTGGGTCCTAGAACTATACTCCGCTGTCCAAGGATCCCTGGCTCCACGAACAAGGGTGGCGTACGACTGGGCGTTCTGCCAATTCCAGGAATTTCGGCATATGCGGGGGTGGAATCTAGGTTTCCCCATCCCTGAGCCGCAGATGCTTCAATTCACCCTCCAGCTTAGGCGAAATCGTGCGGCACCAGGCACTATAGCTGGGAAATTGTGTTCTCTGGGGTTTATGAGGAGTTTAGATGGGCACCCTCCCCCTGACAGAGGTTTTTTTCGCCAGGCACCTTTTAGAGAGCTGGGCCAAAGAGTGGGGCCATACTCCTGACTGCAGGGCACTTATCATCCCCGCCTTGCTATTGGACCTCTGTGGTTCCCTCCCGCAAGTGTGTTTCAATAATTACGAAGTTAACCTGTTTGGTACTGCATTTAAGGTTGCATTTTTCAGGGCCTTCCGGGTGAGTGAACTTGTGTCTGATTCAGCCACGAACAATACAGGTAGGGCGCTTAACATCGAGGATGTTCACATTGGGCCAGCGGGGATGTTGTTACTAATCCGTCACTCAAAAACCGACAAAACAGGTAGAGGGCAAGTGGTTAGGCTTACCCGGTCCAGTAGAAGGAATCTCTGTCCCGTTCACGCACTTGAGGCATACCTCGTTGCACGCCTGTGGGTCCCCAGCCCCCTTTTTAGGCATGAGGATGGACAGCTGCTGACCAGGTACCAGTTCACCTCGGTCATGCGGGCTGCTGTGGCGCGAGTGGGGCTGCCAGCTCTGGAATATGGAACACATTCCTTCTGAATAGGGGCGGCTAGCTTTGCGTCAGTGGTGGTACTGTCTGAACACAACATTCAAGTCTTGGGCAAATGGCGGCTGGGCCCTTTCCGGTCTTACATCTTCTGGCCCCCACACCATGGCCAGCCCTGAATTTTCTTTTGTTTGCAGGCGAACCACCTCGGCGCCGGAAACAAATCTGGATCAACAGCCACAGCCTGGTGCGCTGGGCAAGCAAGGAGGCTGGCCACACGAAATGGGGGTCACAGCTAGGCCTGTCGACAAGCACAGAGATACGATGGATGGGCTGGGGCGGTATGAGATGGCACCATCTTATCCCGACACTTAGTAGGCCTTTCAGGGGGCAACCTCCCGATGTCATTGTCCTACACCTGGGGGAGAATAATATACCCCAGGTGAAGGACATGCACCTTATTAGAATCATCAAAAGGGACATGTGGGAGGTAAAACGGCTTTCCCCATCTGCTCTCATCATATGGACGGATATGGTGGAGCGAATCTCATGGGGAGGGGGCGTTCACCCTAGAAAGGTAGACAAGGCATGAAGGAATATCAACAGGGATGTGGGTCGGGAGAACAGATTTGTAGCCATGCCCTGTTCCATAAACGGCCTGAGCTGTTCTGGCACGATGGAGTACATTTGTCACCCGAGGGGAATGAGCACTACCTGAGGGTCCTGAAGGAAAAGTTAGAATGGGTTTTAGGGAGTTGTTTTCGGGATAAAGTTTAGAGGTGTTAAGAGGGTGGGGGTCGGGATCGTCTGGGTAAACCTGGCGATCCCTTAGTGGCAGGGGTCCAGTACTGATGGATTAAATCATAGAGTAGAATTTGATATAGTCTGAGGCATCTCCTTAAGAGATGGGGAGGCCACACCCGCCAGAATATCAGGGGCATGGCAACCGGTGGGGTGGAATTCCTGGGAGGGGAGGTCAGCGAGGGCGGTAGGGACATGTATGGTCCCCCATCTGTACGCCTACTCTTCCTTACTCCATTCCAGAAGGAGTGCAAGGTCCCCCTTGCACGCAGCAAGTGCAGCAATGAGGGGTAGATGTTATTTGGTTAGAGGGGTGGTAATCGAGGGTATATCGAAACCACCCCTGAGTTGTTGGCTATGTTAGGTTAAGCCGAATCTCAGCAATTTCTCCTAGAACGAAGTTCTTGTTTATGTCCGCCAGATTCAATGCTCTGCCATCTAGGGTCCTGGAGGGCCGTCTCTCCGGAAAAAGTTTTCTAGATCGACTCTGCCCCTTTGATCGGCAACACATGGAAACATCGTGCCACATTTTGTTCCAATGTCGGTTATATGACGCAATTTGCTCCAAATACCTTAGTTTTACACCAGAAATTTCCTGGTCGCACAGAACATAATCTATGCATCCTAGCACTCGCAGATGTAGATCCTTCTATATCGGAGGCAGTTCCACAGTTTCTTGTTGCCGCCATGGTCCTCCGCACCCGCTTTCTCCTCTTTAGGCAATCTCTTGAGTAGAGATAACTGAGATATGGCATTTCTTTTTTGGAGTTGGGCTACGAACCCGGGGGGGGGAGGGGTTGGATATATTACCCATAGGATGTTAAACGGGGTTCCGGACCTCAGACAGCTATTTGTTCTTTGTTTGATCTATTATTATATGTTGTTTGTTTTGTATCTGTTTATAAAAAATATATGGCCTCGGCCGCAATAAATAAATATTAGGTTAAGCCCAAGTACTGGACCCAAATCGCTCTAGGCAATTTCCCCCACCTGATTACAATTATATAATTGGTTTTAATAAAGAGTGCGGCCATTTTAAACCCAAATACTTGGTGTCCTGTGGGGTGGCAACAAAATGGCCAGACAGTGTCAGGAGCCAAGGTCGGGCCAGCAGCAGAGCTTATCCAAAGGGCTCTGGGAGACCCTGATAACAAAGGAGCCCATGGCAGAGGGTTGGAGGCTGCTTCCTTTGCTGCTGTCAGCTCCTCGGATGACAGCCGTGGTAACAATAGAGTGCTCTGCTTCCTGCCCCAGCCACTCTGACCTGCAACCCGGAAATGCAACAAGAGAGACACCACAGGATATGGAGAGGAGGAGACTGAATATGCTCATGACAGCATTGAATTCCTGATGGTGCGAATGTCCTTATGTGGGAAATAGCAAGAAGAGATACATGCAGGATTGCTGGAGTGGGAATACTCTCTAGCACATCTACTTAAGAGCTCGAGTTTGGCATACCCACATTACAGTGTAAGGTGTGTATGTGGTACTAGGCTGCTTGCCCACATTCCCAATCTAACATTAATTGTGTAATGCTATCTAATGTTAGATTGTGTAATGTGGTGGCCAAACAGACATCCTCATTTGGCAGGGAAACTAATGTTAGTTTACGCATGGATGACAGAGCTGGGAAATTCAGCCCTGTCACTCATGTGAGTTGAAATTAATGTTAAATTTGAATGTGTGCAGTGCTTTCAGATTTAACGTTAATTAAACACACCGTGAAACTCACCAAGGGGAGAAGCCTGGCAGAAAAGTCACACCACCCCCCGACACTGTCTCCAGGCAATAGTGTCCCTTCCTCCCCGCAAAGGTCTCCTGGCCTCCCCCAGCTACTGCTGCACCAATCAGGGCCCAGCTTTTTGCCAGTGCTGCCCGGGACACGTGGTGTCATTGCTGCCTGGGAAACACCACTGGCTGGCCAGCTGGAAATCCTGCTGGCACAGGGCAGCATGGCTGCACTGGTTGAGTCAGTGACCAGCAGCAGCAACAGCGTAGGGGCCTGGCAGGAGTGGTGCAGCAGTAGTAACCAGCATGAGAAGATGGCATGCTCTACTTGAAAGTGGTGCATACGGATGGGCTGGGTGTTCTTGGGGATCTGGGGACTGCAGGGACCGACATTGGGCAAGGATATGTTGTTTCACATCAGAAAACACTGATTATTATTATTATGAGCATTTATATAACACCAGCAATGTACCGTGCACTTTACAAAGAATAAGATATGGGTTTCCTATTTTTTTGTGAGATTGAATCTGAGGAGAAAAAGCAAAACGTGGGCAAGCACCCTTATACAGGCATGTCAGTTCACAATTTCACTGGGATTTTGTCTGGCCGTGAAGCTAAACCCTTTACGTTTTTGCAACATCCAGATCTAAGAGACTAGCCTGGAGTACATGAGCAATATCCAATAGGATAGTGGATTGCAAACCATTATGATGGAAATAGGTAAAGAAAGAGTTAATTCTCCAGGAGGCATCACTGACTTGTGGCTGGGCTGGCAGGGCTGCATATCTGAGCACCCTGATTGTCAGAAGGTTGGCTAGGTTGAGCTCTAAGCACAAGACAAGTGCAACTTTTCCTGTTTATAAAGCCTGGGTTGGGAACTTGAGAGGATCACTAGGGAGAGAGGGAAGAGAGTAGGGCTGTGCATTCAGATTTTGACAAAATACAACCCCTAGCCCCAACACCCACCCCACCCCCCAAAAAAACCTTTTGGGTTCCATATTCTGTGTATTTGAGTTCCAAGTGAACCCAACATTTGCCGATGCAACTCCCCCACCTCCCCTTTCAGGAATAATAACATGGAGACATATATGGATTGACCACACTCTTTAATCAAAACAATGAAGAAGAAAGTTGGTGGGGGATTGCTGCTAAGTAATCATGGGTCCAGTATTTTATGTTAAGAACCTATTTAAACCGTAAACTGAGGTCTGGCTTGGATATGTCCTCCAACGCCAGTACCCTACCAAACTTTATCAACCTTCCGCTTCGAACAGCGCCCTGGCCAAGGCCGAAGGGGAAACACCCTAACAGGCAGAGTAAGGAGGAAGGTGTCTTCAGGTTTGAGGGCCGTGCTTGCCCTTACCCCCCCCCCGGCATACACGCCACCCAGGGCGACGATCCTGTTGTTAGCCGTGCCCTGCTTATCGCCAGGTATCGCCACCCGTCCCCATCTCTTATGGAGACGACTCATTTCTCTATCCTAAGCACCTATCCTAAAAACCTATTAACCATACTGGACCCCCACCACCTGAACAGGACACTGCCCTTCAGCTGGTCCGTTCCCCCACTAAGCCCCGCTCAAACGAGGTTCGACAACTCCTCTGCAGGTTTAGTCAAATATAGCGTGTTACCCTCCCTGGAGAAGTGGACTCCGTCGCTTAAAAACAACTCTGGTCTCTGATATGTCAGGTAATCATGCCTTATACATGTGCCACCCAGACCACCCCACCATTTATTAATTTCTTTATTAACATTCCTACGTGACTTATCAATTTTTTTAGGATGGCCAGTTACCCCCCATGTTATACGTGATACAAGGTGCATCAACACTATTTTCACTCCTGGGAAGAACCCTTTTATTATTGGCAGCTGAGACTTTATTTTTATCACCAAATTTACGCTGGTAGTTACCCCTAAATCGTTTCCCCCTACATGTACTATTAGAATGTTGGGACAAGGTTGGTGACAAACCCTATTTCCCATAGGAACCAATTGGTCCCATTTCATCCACCCATGCCCCATGCACACAATGTTGGCCATGGTTGAAAGGCCCAACTGCCTACCCCCTGGGGTATACTTCACTGCCCCTCCAGCATGACGGACCAGGCTGTGGCCAACTATCCATACCACAGACTTGCGTTCCCACTGTTGCCTAGAGAAATGCAAAAGTAAACATGATACCATATATGCTGGGGCCTTATGTATCCTTGGAAAGCGCAGGACCGCCATCTCCCTATTGTCCTTATATATATCTCCGACAACCCCACAGCAACGGCTGTTGTGGCTGCTCCTATTCTAAAAGAATAGGATCCATATAATTCAGGTGGCAGTCCTACTGTCTTAACTGCATTCTTAAGTACCCTCGGAAATTGGTTCCATGTGGAAAGGGTTCTGTCCCTGTGGATAAACAAATTACCTGGGCCAGTTGGATGTGAAGCCAAATATTTCTTGATGGCCTGTACTGGGCAAATCTCTTGGTCCTTAATCTGCCTCAACATCACTGTTTGTCATCTATCTTTCTGGTCTGTTTTGGAATGCCTAATCGTTAACTTCATTGAATTGGCAAGAAACCAAACATCCCTCAGGTCAAAGCCTTCCCAAAACAATCATACCTACTTTCGGCAGCCACGTCACTAACCCTTAATGCCCCAAAAAATGAAACCTTAAAGACTGTAGCAAATAATAACTCTTCATAATTCTTAAAACAAATGCCTGCTAGGGCCTTACAGAGGGACTTCAAGATGGAAATGGAGATAGGGGCCCTCATATCACCCTGTTGGTCTCTTTCTCTGGCCCAGCTTTCCAGCATTCTTTTCGCATAGAAGCCTCTTTCTGGGAAGGGGAACCGGCCATCAGACTGACAAAAACCAGAGCAGCTACCTTACCTGCTATGGTTCTTCCTGATAAGCCCTCTCTGCATAAATGCAACATAAACTGTAGCATTTCATCCTCCTGTATTGGAAATTTAGTCTCCCAGCCCAAACTATACCTAAAGACCTGAAACTCCCTCTATGCCCATCTGTATATCGCTTGGGCGCACGAGGCCAAAGATCCCTGGACAATCCTTATCATGTCTACTTTCCAAGGTTCCATACACCCTGGGGAAGCGGCTCTGGGGAGGGTGCGGCTGTTGACGCTAATTCCAGGAATCTCTCCATCTGTAACTAAGACAATGCATCAGCTATGCTATTATCTACCCCGGGGATGTGGCGAGTGGTAAATAGTATGTTGTGCTCTAACCACTTTAGTACCATTGCCCTCACCAACTTCATAACCCTCCTTGAACAAGAGGACATGGAGTTGATGATGTGTACCACTGCCAAATTATCACACCAGAATGTTACAGCTCGATTGGAGAATTCCCCCACCCACAGATGCACCACCAAGACTATGGGGAAAAGCTCCAGGAATGTTAGGTCACGGGTCACCCCTGATGTGATCCATGCTGAAGGCCATGCGGCTGCACACCATCGCCCCCCAAAGTAGATGCTAAAGACAAACCCACCTGTTGAATCGGTGTGAACCTGGTGTTGGGTCCCTAACTGCCACTTATCCCGCCAAAACCTTACCCATTGTAATCTTTCAGAAACTCCGTCCATGTCTCTAAATCCTCCCTCATGTCCTTTGTTACCCTTATATGGTGATACTGTGGAGGGTTCCCTGCCAACGGTGCATACAGCCTGGACAAAAAGGCCCGTCCGGAGGCTATTACCTTACACGCAACATTTAGGCTACCCAATAATGACTGCAAGTTATGAACCGTAACCTTTTTTGCCAGCCTGCACACCTGTATCTTGTCCCGCAAGGCCGCGAGTTTTTCTTCGGGCAGGCGTGACATCAATAGCACCGTATCTATTTCTATTCCCAGGTAGGTGATTCTGGTGGCTGGTCCTTCAGTCTTCTCAGGGGCTAATAGCCCATGGGAGGCCTAGTCAGGATTCTAAGAGTTCAAATTCCTCCAATAATTGTTCACCTACCCCTGGGGCCAGGGAGGCTATTATAAAAAAAAATCTAGATATTTTGATACTTCGCCTCTGCCCATGCCCTGCCTAAATATCCACTCCACGAGTGAGCTAAAATGCTCAAACGCAGAACAGGATATTGAGCAACCCATTGGCATTGCCCTGTCATAATAATATGCCCCTTCAAACTTCATTCCTAACAGGTGGAAACTCTCTGGGTGAACCGGCAACAGGCGAAAAGTCGACTTTACGTCACACTTCTCTAGACAGGCCCCCTTCCCCAAATTCCTAATTCTGTCTATTACCTAGTCGAATGATATATATCATATCGTTGTCAATTCCCTCAGTATAGCATTGTTTACCAAGCACTCCCTCGGGAATGATAGATGATGGATAAGGCGAAATTCCCCGGGTGCCTTTTTTGGCACGATTCCTAATGGCGATACCATGAAGAACTCGAAGGGGGACTCGGCAAATGGACCCGCTATCCTCTCTTCCTTTACTTCCTTTTCAATCTTACCTCGCACTATATCCTCCATTTCATGTATAGATTTCAGGTTGGGTGGCTCCCGCCCATGTCCCACTACGCCCGCAGGAATAACAAAACCAAACTTAAAACCATTTAACATGTAATCAACCTAACAGGGTGCTGTATTAAAGCTGCCTCCAATCTCTGCACCTTAATTGGGGTTGGACCCCTTCCCTCTCCCATTCCCTGCCAGCCGCCGTGGTTGTTCGGGTTCAGGCCTAATCCTGGGACGTTCCTCCTACCGCCACTCGGCTTTCCCCTGTAACAAGTTAAATTGGAATGTGGCGCCACCACATACCAAGCAGGCGTGTTGGAATGCACAATTTCCTTTGGTGCACTGCCCATTCCTATTATACTCCCAACATGTGGACACCCCGGTGCACCTGGGCAACTCCCCCTTTTATTAAGACATGGCCACTGTCGGTCTTGGGTGAGTTCCTTGTATCGACCATGCAGTTGAGCCATAAGTCCTGTGCATGGCAGTCCCAGCGCAGACCGGGAGTAAAGGATGCCCAGTGTCTAAAGGCCTCATCGTACCTTAACCATGCGCCTGGTGGTCCAATGCCATATGCCTTCTTAATTATGTTGGCATATTTCAAAAGCTTTACTGCTCGTTCCGGGTACATCTCAAGGGAAACCCCCAAGTAGATTGAAAAAGCTGAGGACCAATTGACCCAGTTCCTATCTGCCTTGGGGTGGCGGGGGTATTTCTTGTCTTTCTTTTCATCCTCCTCATCAGGATCCACAATGGAATAACAGAAAAGTAGGGCAAAGATATCTACATATTCTACTTTCCATATTTTTTCCCTTGTGGCGTATGCCAGGTGTTCCCCTATTGGGGCTGAGAGGTCAGAATATCCTCCTCCCAAATGCGGGAGGGGGCACCATCCACCAGCCACAGAAGAGGGGGACGGGGCAAGCTGAGGGGGTACTCCCGCATCCCACTCCCCCCCTTTACCATGACATCCCCCCAGGTTGCCTGCGGTCCTCGATGGCCCTCCCCCACAATGGTGAGGGGACGGGTGTGACTCTAACCCATGAGCCGTTCCACCCTCGGGTCTGCCCTGCCTGGCTCCGCCCAGTATTGGGAACTTGGGGGAGTAGGTGTTCTGGACAGGCCCTGCTCGGGGCCGTGTCCATGGTGCTCCTTCTCCATTCTCCTTGGGCCCTTAGGTTTCCCAGCTGGTGCTGTAGCCTGGGAGATTCACTTGCCAACCAATGTTCCTCTACACCGCATCCTCCCATGTCCCCTTCATGGTCCCCAGGTGCCCAGCTAAACTCACCTTCCAGGACCCATGGGAGCTACCTTCTGGTGTCCTCTCGCTGTAGTTCTGATCCCCTTCTCCTTCGTTCTTTCAAGGCCCCCAGTTCATGCTCCAAGGCCTGTATCTGGCACCAGAGTTCCTGGTCTCCTTCTTCTGCCTCTTCTTCACTACCTGTTCTTGCTTGGCCATCGTGTCCCGTTGCTCCAGCACCTATTTGGGGATACAGCTCCTCCTCTGCCCCATGCATGCCCTCCCTCGGGGGGGCTCCCATGGATGCTGTCAGGGACAGGGGGTGGCCTTTCTTGGCCCTATGCACCATGCCCGACCTGTCTGGTCAGCACCCCGTTGCGATGAGGGGTTACTGACCCCTACCAGACCTCCTAGCTCACCTACCCATTATTGGGTGGGTAAGTATCCAGTTCTTCCCCATGTCCCTTGTGACCCCTGTCTTTCCAGGGGGCCCCACTGTCCCTGATCTGTACCCCCTTGGCTGGTCCCTGACCACTGCATGGGGTGGTGGGGATATGCCTCCCTTTCCCCCTCCTCTCTGTAGTGCGCTGGCAGGATCCTACGCCTATCACCCCACCTTAGCGGGCACATTGCTTTTCCCCCCCTTTCCTCCTGGGGGTTGAACAGGGGCTCTGCTTGAGCCTGTCCTGCTAGGGGGCTACCATCCCTCCCCCCCCCCTGTGTCCCTGAGGGATGCTGCCAGGGCCTCGCAGGCCTGTAGAAGGCTCCTCAGTTTCCTCCTCATGGATAGAGGAGTTGCCTCACTCACCATCTCTTCACCCGATGGTGGGGCCGCAGGCGCAGCCATCGCCACCTCCTTTTTCTTGGCTGGTCCATCCCTGGCCTTTGCTGCCCTCTTCTTCTGCTTTCCCATCTGTACAGCTCAAAAGCGCTGATCTTGTGCTGCTGCTAGCTGTACCTATGGCTGGGAAGCTAATGGTGCATCCTGTTGTCGGCGTGTGCGAGCGGCAAGGCCCCACCCCCCTTTTCTAACAAAGGGAGGGGCTGCCCCCGTACCATCCAATCCTCAGCCTCATGCCACCTCAGGTGATGCTCGGGCATCCAATCGAGTCCCCAGGCTGCACAGAAGGGTTTTTTTCTGCTCCCCGCTGCTCCATGTTCCTCCCCGCCCCGGGGGAGGGGGGGTGCGGAAACCTCCCCCCGCCACCATTTCAGGTGGTGGAGGACCCTTCTCAAAAAACATAATATCCAAGATCTCAAACCGGACCCCTCCAAAACTGCTGCACATATCCACCCTGCTCTCTCACTCTCAGCTTAGCCACCTGATTGGGAAGCCTGTAGTGACAAAACATTCATTCATTAATGGGTGAGGACTGCACCCTATTTCTTAAAAAATAAACTACCCAGGGGAGGGGGACTTCTGAAGCAGCTGGTGAATGCTGTGCCTGAGACCCAAACTTGGCACAAATAGCTGAACGGGCAATCTAGCTGCAGTGCTTACAGCTGGATAGGTCAATGCACAGTAGCAAGGTTCTGGGCAGGAAAAATGAAGTTATCAATGCAGCTAGATGGAATTTATGAACAATTCTTTCCCTAGTTTATATTGTAGTTTCAACAAAATTAAAAAAAATTCCCAGAGGTGGAATGTCAATTTCAATGATACTCTGGCAGAGAAAATTTGAATGAGAAATTTGCTTTCTACTTGGTATTTTGAAATGAGTTAATTTGGTAATGTTGATTTACAATGAAATGAAATTTACATCTCAGTGATGAAATACTTTATTTGGAGTGCCATGGAGAATAGCCAATATAGTTGCTATTGTACCTCTGTATAAGAAAGAGAGTGAAAATGACCTAGTTGAAAATAGACCTATTAAGTATAAGCTCAGTGGTATGCAAGATCTTATAACAAGGTTGAAACAAAAGGATAATTTGAAATTTGGAAGCAAATGGAAAATGAGATGAAATGCAATATGGGGTTCAGCAAAAGTACATCATACCAGACCAATCAAATGAAAATGAAAATAAAAATAAAAGACGACTGGGAAAATCCAGCTGCTCTAGTAGATTTTAGTAAAACACTTGACACAGTACCACACACACATAAATTCGAGTTACACCAGAGAAGATTGGAATTAACACAGGCACTGTAACTTAGCTAAGAAACTGGTTAATGGGGAGAAGACAAAGGGTTTTGATAAAAGATGGCTTATCCAGCTGGAGAGAGAGGTTGCTAATGAAGTTTCTTAATGATCTTGTTGATGAAAGTAAGGGTGTTAATGAAATCTGCTGATGACATAAACTCGGGAGGCATTGCCAACACAGTGGAGGATTAGGAAATTAGACAAGGTGCAGTGGATGACAAAAGATTGAACCAAACTTGCTTTCCAACTGCTTTAATTATTGGTATGCTTCCTACTTATGAACACTTTGATCCTCAATAATTTTTAACCCCCAATTTCAGGCAAGTTATGATTAAACTGAACTCCAGCTGAAGTAAAGCTTTCATTGAAAGTGTGATCCTTAGACTTTTTACGTGGAACACATTCCTGAAAATCTTTCCTTAGCTAAAATTCTTAACAAAGTAAATGAGTTTTGTTACAGCTGATCAAACTTAGAGGCACTGTTATTACCATATAAGGACTTCAGAAGTTTGTCATTTTGGTTCTTAGTCTGCCCCTATTGCTGTAGTAACTGGGTGAAAACAGCCATAATGCTAACTCCACTTTAGCACTACTTTAACATTTCTTATCCATGTTCCAGGGCTGTATTGATGCCCTATGCAGCCCTGCAACATGCATAAGAAATGTTAAAGTGGAGTTAGTGTTATGGCTGTTTTCACCCACTGAATGCCTGTGTGTGGTATTAATGTACCAAAAAGTAGAATTATCCTTGGTGGTTTCCAAATATCACCAAAATCATCTTCCCCCTTCTACCAAAACAAACAAGAACTCATGAGCTTGAGTAACGTGAGATATAAGTGCTTTCTCGAATGGATCCTAAAGTAGTGTTCTCTCACTACTGCCATGATGAAGTACTGCAGGGCTTCATTTGTGCCAGGACAAAGACCTAGCACTCCTTCCAAATTCTGTCATTGGATGGTTTTAAACATTATGCATCCTACGTGTTTAGGATTGCCAATATGGGGCAAATCTGAACATGTTGGTGTGTATATACACAGAACTGCTTGTAGGTAGCCAGTAGCTATTCACCAACTAGCTGTTGAGGGAGGAGGGGTGTGTACTAGGAACAGCGCTGGGTCCCTGGGAGCCTCCTCTGCTCCTGCCGCTGTCACTAGCTTCTCTCTAGGAGCCACTGTCTGCAGATCCTGAGAAGCCATAAGTGGCAATGGCAGGAGAAGCAGAGGCTCCCTATGACCTCCTGCTGCTAGCTTTTACACGGGGTAGTGGGCAGGAGGTTCATTCTGCAGTGAGATTATTATGTAACTATTTAACTGAAGAATTAATGAAGTTCTGGCAGCAGTGAGCCACTGTGGGAAGGGAAGTAGTATGTCTCCCGGGCTCAGGGGACAGCGATAGGCTGTGAGAGCATGACAATGATCCCAGCACTCCTGATTTGTCCCCGTTTAGACGTCACAGAAACTACATGCTGGTGCTTTCCCTGCATGGTCGGCTCACCATGCATGCCCAGATGTGCAAGGTGGTAGCCACCATATAGGGTGTTACTGTTAACAGATGAGAGGGGAGCCCAGAATAGTCAGGAGAAGCTATGGGACCATCTATTAAGTGCCTGTCTGATGTTCGCCACCCACCCACCACACAAGACTGCTACTCACGTCATCATTCTGAGGAAAGCCAATGAAGCTGTGTGGGTCAACCTGGGGAAACACACTTCCCCGTGGCCCACTCAAGACTGTTGAGAATGGGCCACAGTACACCCACATGGCCACCTCCATCTAATGGAGTGCACAAAGCCTCTGCATGGGTTCAAGTTCTCTGGGAACATAGAGACCTGGGAGCAGTGGCTAAAGTGGTTTAGGGAGCAACCACATCTCTGTGGTTGAGAGGGGGTGGAGAGCATGGTACCGATCGGTTTTTTGGGGTGCTGCACTCAACCTGGGGAGTAGCAGCTGTGTAGGGTCTCCAGAAAGTGACCCTGTGCTGCAGCTGGTTCTAGCCTTGGCTGTTTTCACACACAGCTCGAAATCAGGGAGGGTTTAAAATACCCTAAGTGAAACAACAGTCTCACCTAGCAATCATATTTGAACATGCTCACTTTTTCTATTCTTCATCAAGACCTCCCCCATGGCTAGATAGTTTGGTAGGGCTTTGATTACTGCTGATCAGCTATTTGGTGGCAACACACGCTCTCCACAGCAGCACCTTTCTCACCTGTCCTCAGCCCCAGGCTCTCTTCTGACACGACTGGGTCTTGGGTTGCTGTGGGAGGAGGCTGCTGTTGTTGCCAATCTGCTGTTTGGCAGTGACAGTGTTTTGCAACCAAATAGCTAATCACTGGTGGTAGTGCCAGCCCCAGTCCTAAACAGGACTGGCAAAATAGGTGTGGGAACAGGGGCTGTTGGAACTTTCAGACTTGGCAGGCCCTGTCAATCAGGTCCGCTGAATATCTTTCACACTCTGGGGTCAAAGGGACATTTCTGGGACATGTTGAGCTCCAGAAACATCCACCACCTTTTAAGCAATGCAATGAGCTGAATGCTAGCAGCCCGTATGATGTCATTCAGTGCCAAGGAGGTGGAAGATTGCACATTTATTTTGGAAAATAATCATGCAGTTAATTATAGCACTTGACTTCCATCCTTCCCTCCCCTGGATTCATGGGGAGGATGGTTTGTGTAGCTCATAAAATCCTGCACCAGTTAGTCTAAAGGTCAAAAGACTCTTGTATTATCATTTGTAATTGCTGGTAATATTGAATAAAATTATTGCAGTATTATTTTAGTTCATTTAGCTCCATTGCTTTGGCTTTCCTGTTAGCGTTATTATTTCTAGTCTATCGGGTGACTCCAATTATCTCTATCTTATTCTGCTAGCAGAAATACAAAACTAAACTCAAGATTCAAACATATCCTGACCACTCCCCCCACTCTTTCCAAAGTACTCTGAGAAAGTTTGGATCCAAATGTGAAGTGTGTGGGTTGGATTGCTCATCATGTGTTGGCCTCTGTCTGGTGCTAATTCTGATTAGAGCAGTATGAAAGTGTGATAGCCGATGGGAAAATCCCCAAAGTTCAAGGATGCTTGGATCTGGAGTTCTTGTTTATGGCTATTTCTGCTTCTGTAACATCCTTTCCTATCTAAGGGGTTTGTGCTGCTGGCATTCTCATTCACATTAGAATGTCTTCACACAAAAATAAATTTGCAATCATGAATTCCCTAGTGGATTACATGGCATCATTTGACACATTTTTCCTTCTTGGAGTTCCTGCAACTTTGAGTTTTAAATGCTAAAGTGGAGATTTTCAACACCACTGAAGCTATTTAGAAACACAGCTTTGGTTAATTTTAAGGGAATTAGGTACCTAAATACCTTATGCACACAGTATTGGTCCAAATAAATCACTGGAGCTACATGGGTTGTAAATCCCCCATGCACTTCAGTGGTATTTGCATCTATGATGATTGCTAATACTGCCTGAGGATCACAGTCTTAGAGAAGAGACCCCAAGACATCTGGTCTGGAATGGTCGACTCTTCACAGTATTTTAGCAGACAAAAGTGCTAGGGAATAAGGAGGGAAGTAAAATGTAAGGTTTTTATCCATGACTGGATGGTATAACAAGCTATCTGCCAGATGGGTTTAATATGCTGTTCTAAATCGACGGTTTGATTCTTTATAGATGATTAAGCCACATCACATTTCTTCTGTTTCAAAGGGAGAGTTAAGTTACTTTAAAAGTTTCTCAAAGCTGCTGGATAATAAATCAAGGATGTTGATTTTTACTTCTAATTGGAGTTCACAGTTGTCTAAAACATCAGATTCTGATAATTTACTCTGCCAGTTCGAGTTCATAATGTACCATTGTATTTTTAGGTTTGCATTTGTGAGGGCTCTTGGGGCAAAGGAGACTGTGGAAATTAGAACTCTTAACTATCTCTTGGATCTAAGACAGCAGTTTTATTATGATAGGATTAGAGGTGAAATAAGTGCTGGATTTTTATTTTGTGAATAGCTTTCACATTTTTGGATAGTTATCAGAATAATTTTCACAACTGAAACAGATATTTGCATATATATATATAAAGTTTATTGCGAGACCAAAAGATCATTGCAAAAATAGAAAAAGAAATAGAATTTCAAACATAAATAAAAGAATGAACAGTTTTGTGTACAAAAAGCATAACAGCCAAAAAATACAAAGGTAAAAGGAAATGTACTTAAAACTTTCTAAAAACAGAGACCCCATAAGCGAACTTATAATCCCTGCCGCTGTTTTACAATATACGCACAAAATAAAAAATGGGACACCTTCAATGTAATCCCTTTACAACTATCTCTAAGCAAAAACAACATACAAGAATCCCGGGACCTGCCAGGGCTATTGTTAATTAAAGGGAGTAAAAATCTCTGGCGAAGTTCTGCATAAAGAGGGCAATCAAGTAAAATGTGGGTAAGAGACTCAACCTGTTTCAGGGGGCACAGATAGAAACGCTCAGCCATTGGAACCCCACAATATCATCCCACCGTTAGTGCAGAGGGGAAATAGTTTACCCAGGCCAGAAAGAAAAGCCTCCTCTTTAACAAAGAAAATTCATAATTCAAATACTCCCTCGGCTGGTCAGTCTTGACCAACAGGGATTTCTGAAGATCCTGAGCAGTACATGCCCTAAGTAAAGCCCCTCTTTCCTGGCGGCCGATATCCGCCAGTCTCTGGCACACCAATTTCTTGGCACTTTTGTATCCCGAAGGAGCAAGAGCCTCAGGGGAAAATCCCAGATATTTTAGTTTTCCCCCCACCAACCGCATCCATTTACTTGGGGTATTTTCCAAGGCCACCAGGCAAGAAAGGGGAGCAACCAGCCCCAAAAAACAACTTCAACCAATAACTAAGTGCTCCCTGCCATATTTATTTATATTTATTCAGATATTCTGTTTCAGTTACTTTGCTTTGGTTATTTGGCTATGTTGGTTCCTTTGTTCTGGCTGCTGTACATGAACAATAGAGGCTAAATGCCCAAACTAAATAACAAAATAACTGAATGAAAATATCAGAAATGATTACTTGATGAAATGCAAATGAACAATGGTTATTTATTATCCACATCGGCAATTTTGGGTCTAATACGGCAAATGCAACCGATTTATATGTTTGCTAAAATTTCATTTCAACTCTAGGTAGGAGATAAAGGAAAGACTTTCTCTCCCTTCCCCTTTGGGAAAAAAGTAGTTCTCTTTCTCCTTCCCTTGCACCCCAACTTCACCCCCTACCTAAAATGAGGGAAATAAGATTTCTTAAGAAAAAACAATTTTTATTTGGTCAAAATCTTTCTAAAATTTTTGACCACCTGCAGTTGTTGTCTTTTATGCTTAGACCAGTGTGAATCATCATCAATCATCATCATCATTTCAATTTATTCAATGGCATCAGCTTTCGCCATAGTCAAGGTAAACATACAAAACATCAACATAAAAAGCATGTTACATAAAACATGAAACAAGTGCAAATAAAAATAATTATAATGTTTTGCATAAATTATCCAAGGAGCAAAGGGTACTTGCGACTAAGGCATTCAACTTTATATGCATGCAACGCAAGATAGCCGACAATAGTTTGATTTTTATTCTGTAGAAAACAAATTGTCTTTTCTTGAATTGGAAATAAAGAGACCTTATTCAAGAGGGTCAGCCTTAAGTCAGAGAAAAAAGGGAACTCCATCATGTAATGAAAAATATTCTCAACCTTCCTCAGAAGGCAGGGACAGAGTCTTTGATCCCTTGGGATACCACGCCTCTTGCCAACTAACATTGCAGGATACATATTTTTACAGTGTAAATGTTCCAGGGAGGTCATAGGATTGTAATGCAGTTCAGACATTTAAAAGACCTCAGTCCCACTTTCCAATTTCAAGAGGGGCAATTCTAGAGAACCACACACTTGCCACGTCCTTGTGGAAATTAGTATCTCTAAGCCTTTGCCCAATCATCACCTTGTCTCGCTCAGAGGAATCTATAATCCTCTGTGATAAAGTATCCCAGACCACAGGTCGTCAGTGTCTGAGTAATACTCTTGAGCCAAGGAGATCTTCCCCTAGGAGACATCCCACGGTCTTCTAAATAACATATCTTAGGCAGTTGAGTGGGAGAAAGGACCAGATTTTTTGACCAGTATTTAATTGCTGCAAATTTAGATGTTACTAATAAGTTGTTGACTCCTGATTTCAGCCGCAAAAAAGCTACCAGCATGGAAGGTGGGAAGCCCAATAAGGAAAGAAGTAATTTGTTAAGTGGTCTATTTATATTTATATTAGCCACAAACTCCCAAACAGCCGCTTGATATAATATTCTTGAACAAACCTTTGTATCAAATACTTGGATAGCAGACATAGGGGACTTTCTGTCACAAGAGACAAACAATCTCCAAACAGTTCCAGTAATCAGGGCCACTGTGAATCAATACGAACCAAATTTTGATCCTCTTATTCCAAGAGTTTGCATCCTGAACTGTACAAGGGTTGATGAAACGCTGTTGGTCACTTCATATTCCCTCCAGTAGAAAGCAGCAGAGAACTTAAGTAGTAACTTGCTACAGTTTGTGCTCCTCACAAGTCTTTGGACAACAAGACTGAATTTGCAGTGATTGTAGAACTTTATAAAGGTCCTTAGAAGAAGATAGTCTGTAAAAAAGGCTCTGGTGGTGGAAAAATTGCCCTTCCTTAGTATGTATTGTGCCATGGTGT
Organism: Sphenodon punctatus; assembly: GCA_003113815.1. Taxonomy (NCBI): domain Eukaryota; kingdom Metazoa; phylum Chordata; class Lepidosauria; order Sphenodontia; family Sphenodontidae; genus Sphenodon; species Sphenodon punctatus. The sequence goes on along the minus strand of QEPC01006937.1, from coordinate 389,601 downwards.
TCAGGAGATCCAAGCCATAAATGGGAAGTATCATGTAGACAGGGACCCATGTTCACTGCCTTTTTCTCATTGGGATCAGTGGAGAAAACTGTAAACATGGTAGCTGAAGTAGACTTGTGATTAAAGGGGTGAAAAACCTTTCTACTTTTCTGTTTGTATGATGTGGAAACTTGGTTGGGGCTGTGTGGAGTTAATCCATCTTCCCTGTGCAGAAACAAGATTTGATCCAGGGTTTCATTGGCTGTCACCCTGGCATTACTTCTAGGCTGTTCTAAGAAGAAAAGGTGAATATAAATATGCCACGAGTACATACACAAGTTTTTGGCAGCTGCACTTGTTTTCTTAAAGCCCCTGCACCAAGCAAAGTTCTGGGAGGACTGGTTGTTATATTATGGTTGTCACCTCCTGAACCTTCGAAATATTGTCTGGTGAGGAATACCTGATTGGGAAAGTGACAGAGACATATCTCAGTGGAGGGTATTGAGTTCCTGTCTCTGTACTGTTCCACCAGGATAAGCCTCTAGTGTGCCCCACCCCCACCACAAACATCTCCAATTGGCTGGTTTGTCTGAGACTGAAGATTGAATTGTCCATGGTGCTGTCATTCAAAGGGCTCTGCCAGCATAGACCCCATTAAAGTGCGTAAATAGAGCTTGTGATAGGAGAACATTGAGAGCTGGTGCCAACACCCCTCTTCCCTATTTCCTCCTCCCCTTTAAGTATGGGCGCCTTTACACAGATGGCACATCCCAGGTGGCCCATTTGAGTACAGGTGGGTCACCAGATGTGCAGGTGGAGCAGAAGCAGAGCAGGCACCACTGAGGCATCCTAGAGCACCACCAGCAGAGTGGGCCTCCCAAACCCCGGACATCGGCTTGAGGCAGATGGTTGTTGGAGCTCTGCTCCCAGCCAAGGGTTACCCCAGGCAATGCCATAAGGCTGTAGGCAGCAGCCTAGAGCAGTGACTGATCCACTTGCAGATCTATGGTGTTGGGGAGATGGCACTGCAAGGGTGGACTGTGGGCTGCAGCAGTTGCCAGGTCCATTTAAAATGGACTCTGGCACAGACGCAAGTGGGAAGACGCGAGGGTGCATCTGCAGACTTGCTCCAGGGTTCAGCACCCCTGCGTCTTTCTAAAGACACCGTATGTGTTCAACAGCAACCGGCAAGCACATATAAAACATGGCTAAGTGCCAGCCTTACTGGATGCCTTTCTGGGACATGTTGTAATGAGACATCTTGGGAATGGTGTCTAGGACTCTTGCTGTGTTATTGTCCTATGCATTTGCTGCAGAAGTTACTAAAATGGGAAGTGTGTGTAACTGCAGATGCAAAGAAGCTTCCGCACTATTTAGGTTTTGGGTTATCAAAACTCCAGGGTTACTATGAAATCTCTAGGACTGAATAAACCAAGAGAAAAGTTATAGAGAATTCTCCAAAATTGCTACTGGATAATGAGTTGGAATTATCTTGTCAGTTTCTCATTCATTTCACACATACAGTCCAGTGATGCATAGCACATAATATGACACACATTTGGAAATTTGTTTTCCACTGGAGGTAACCTGCTTGATCTGTAGTAAAAAGGGTTTAAGGACCTAGCAATTCCAATAGCCATTACATCAGGTAATAAACCACCCAAGAATTTTTCCAACTTTTTGAGGTCCATTTACCCCTTGCACCTCCAGCAAAGATTATTTTGTCCCTCCTTCTCTTTGCCCTGCCCCAGATAGACAACATATGATGTGTGCAAGCATACTTGCAACACCTGCTAATATAAAGGGGTTGGCTTAGGGGCACATCACTTGGCCTCCAATATTCTGCTTTCCCCAAATACATTGTGTAAGAGAACAGCTTTCCCACCCCTTCTGCAGATGTATTCAGTGATTATCCACCCCCGCCCCTTCTCATGAAAGGCTATTTATGCCAAATGCTTTAAATTCCACTATTCTTATTTTGTAATCACCTACAGTCCTCAAGCCCACTGAGAATTTAACCTGAGCTGGATGTACAGAAGGATTTTTTCTTTTCTAGTTTGCAATAAGAAATTACTTTTCATGCAAACAAGGTTTTTTACAACAAAGATGAGCTAATCCCTAAGCAAAATTGTTATTCTAGGCTATGAATGCCATGTGTCCATCACAAAGTGAATTAAATTTCTTAGACCAAAAAGCCTATGCTTTTTTATGCTGCTTACACATTAAGGTTAATGGCATTCAGTATGATAATAAACATATAGCATTAGCTCCTGTGTAGATCTTGTTTTATACTTTACATATGTTGGGCATTTTTAATAGGCAGGGGGAGGGAGCTGACAAAATAACTAAGGGTGGATGAAAACAGACAGCATGATGGCTCAGCTAGGCCCAATTTGCCCCAACTGGGCCAACGGGAATCTGCAACATTTGGCCTGGACCTGCCAGATGTGGGACTAATGCAGACTCCAGATGGCTAGGAGCCGGATGGGTAACATGGTCCCAGTACGGGCCAGGCTCACAATCCACGTCCGACTCCCACCCAGTCAAGGCAGAGTGAGAAAGCTGGGTAGGAACGTGTTTTCCTGGCCTGGCTCCTACTGGTGTAGGGGAGATTGTCATGGTGGGAAGTCATGGCTGCTTGTAATAGTAAGGGGGGCAGGGTGATGTTGGGAACATGACTGAGCAGCCACACATCACTCCCTGCCTCCCGCCCTCCCTCCTCTGCCAGGGGGAGGCTGTGGGAATATTTGTTCTCATGACTGGACCGTTCCTGGCCGGGAACATCCTCCCCTACCCAGAGTGGGATGGACCTCACCATGTGACATCTGTTAACATCTGTTGTTTATAAACAAGACAAATAGCCCACTGGAGTGCAGTCCCCCCTCACACCGCAATCACATATTTTAGCGTTTAGAGCTACTAAACAGTCAGTTCCCTTCCTGCATTTCATGTGCTGGTGGTAGCCACCACAGGTGGTTTCACTCAGCACTTCCCCTCTCCCCAAACCTGGATCTGGATCTTTTAACGCAAGCACGCTTGGGAGGTGGGGGTTGGGGACATGGCCGCAGAGTGGTATAGTTGTGGGGTACCCACACATGTGAAATGCGTGGGAAGGGGTTCAAATGGGCAGTCCTCTGGGTTTTCGCTGCGACCACGTAGGCAGTCACCCTGCACCCATGTCTTCACTCACCAGCCTTGCACACAGTTTGAAAGATAAGGACATTACTTCCTCCCCCACCTTCTAACACCGCTAAACAGAGGTCCCATCCAGGCAGCCACCCCTTGCCATGACATACAGATGTGGAAAGCAAGGAGACAGCAAGCTGCAGCAGACATTAAACCCATCCTGCCCGTGACCAAGGGTGCTGCTGGATTTGCTGCCTGAAATGGTCATCAATAGAATCAGACATGGGAACTGAAATGGGGGAGTGGTCACAGACCACTTTGACTCCCTTGCCAGTTATCGACCGATCTCTAACCTTCACAGGTGGTGGCCTGGCAGTTGCAGGAACATCTGGATCATGTTGGTTTTCTTGATCCCTCGCAGTCGGTGTTTTACCTGGGATATGGCACCGAGACTGCATTTGTGGCATTGGTTGACAATCTTCTCTGAGAATTAGATCAGGGCCATTCGGTCCTGCTGATTCTATTAGATCTGGCAGTGGCGTTTTGTACCGTTGATAATGAGATGTTGTTGATGCACCTGCAGGACTGTGGAGGGGTGGGCGGTATGGTTCTTGGCTGGTTCTGCTCCTTCCTTGCCAGAAGACCTCAGCGAGTGGTACTCAGTGATTATTTTTCATCACACTGAGACCTCTTATGTGGAGTCCCGCAGGGTTCTGTTTTTCCCCCTCTCCTGTTCAACATGTATATGCAGCCACTTGGCGAGGTGGTCAGGAGGTTTGGCGTGCGGTGTCATCAATATGCTGATGACACCCAGCTCTACCTCTCTTTTTCATCAGACCCAAGCCCAGCAGTCTCGGTGCTTAACGGGTGCCTTGAAGCTGTAGGGGAATGGATGAGGGCAAACCAACTGAAGCAGAATCCCAACAAGATGGAGGTGATGTTGGTGGGTAAGACAGAGGGGGTAACAGCCCCATCATTTATGGGGTCTACCCTCCGTTGATTCCCCAGGTACAGAGTCTGGGGATGCTCCTTGACTCACAACTCCACCTGGATGCTCAGGTGGAGGCTGAGGCAAGGAGTGTCTTTGGCCAATTACATCTGGTGCATCGACTTTGGCCATATGTTTCAGACTCTGACCTAGCCCCCGTCATCCATGCCTTCATCACCTCTAGGCTTGACTACTGTAATGTGCTCTACATGGGGCTACCTTTGGTGATGGTACAGAGACTGCAGCTGGTGCAGAATGTGGCAGCCCATCTCCTGGTGGTATTGGGCTGCCGGGAACATATTACACTGGTTCTTTGGTCTCTGCACTGCCTGCCTTAGTCTTCCGGGTCCGATTCAAGGTGTTGGTGCTTACCTATAAAGCCCTAAACAGCCTCGGCCCAACCTATTTGTGAGACCACCTCACACACACCTCCAGGTCCTGAATCAGCCCCTGTGGTCATCAGGGGGTGTTCTCCTGGAGGTCCCCTGAGTCTTCCAGGGGGCCACAATGGAGAAGGCCTTCTTGGTGGCCACCCCATGGCTGTGGAACTCCCTGCTGGTAGAGGCTTATTTAATGGTCTACCCTCATTCCGATACTGGTGCAAGACATGGCTATTTCACCTGACATTTTTGGAGGAGGATGGGTAGGGTGGAGGGAATGGGTTAGGGTGGTGGGTGGTTGGGTATCTTTATACCTCCCTTGCTGTCTATTTTAAAAGTTTTTATTGTTAATGTTTTATATTGTGCACCACCCAGAGCTGCCTGTGGCAGGATGAGTAGGTTAAAAAATGTTTTAAATAAATAAATAAAAATAAATAAACCCCACCATCGGCAGACAGAGGAGAGGGGCACACCCCAATCCAAGCATACAATCACAGCACTAGATACCAAAGGATCAACAAATCTAATAAACACAGAAAAGGAGCACAGCAACCAAGTCCAAAAAGCAAAAGCAGGAACAGAAGGACCACACACTGCACACAGCACAGGCTACAGATCACCTGCACAAGCGGGTCATAGGGTACAGTGCCTGGGGTATGTCAAGGCGCCTGCTGAGTAATAGTCAGGAAACCACACCCACACCATGGAGAGACACCACACCGGCAGCACAGAGGTCCCGAGGAAGGTCCACCATAAGAACATGGAGGGTGCACATGAACACAGGAGGGGTGTGGAATATGGTCTAAGGAATAAAAAAGTGCAAGGGGGTGCATGCAGCCAGGAGCCAGAAATCAGGTCACATCCCCACCAAGATGCTACACATAGAGGATGGAAGTCCAGAGCGAAAAGTTCCACAGACAGCTCTCAGTATCTGGGGTCTGGTGCTGGGAAGGTCCCCCACCCCCAACCCCTTGTCACAAGGAAGGTACACACAAATGCAGGAAGGGAGGGGAACATACAGACCAGGGAGTAAAGCTTTAGTGGGGCTTAAGGCCATGGGGGTGGAAGGGCGAAACCAACATTCTCGGCATACAAGGCCCATTGATACGTTCCCTGGAAGAAGAACCACACTGTTGACCACTCACATGATGTCCAACCCCTCCCCCCTCCCATGCTGGCTAATCAGCTCATAGCCAATAGTCATGGTGTATGAGTTGGAAATCAGTTGCTGGAAATCACTCCTAAGCCAAATGTCAGTATTATGGTTGACTCCCCATCACAGCACACACCACTCCTGGAAACCACGCCACAGCACAAAGAAGGGTCAAAAGCATTGCACATGGTGCCCTGATCCTGTAACATGGATAATAGAAGGAGACTGGCACCATACTGGCAAATCGTTATTCACACAGCTGCTGACAATATATGGGACAGTGCACCAAGGGGTATTTTCAGACGTTACGAGATCACAGTCAACCACAGTGAACCACGGTCAATTTCGCTGCGGGGCCAAAGCACCCTGAACATCTGTTTGGCGGCCACCAGATGTTCACCACGGCCGATTCCTACATGGGGTCAATTTCAACCACGCTTCCCGGGCTCCCCGCGGGCGAAGCTCTGAAAGCATGGTCAACATGATTCCCAGCAGGAAGCAATAAAAACTTAGTAACGTCTGGCCGGCAATCATGGCCCGGAATCCCCGGCGGGATTCTGGGCCATGGTCAATGCAGCTGGGCGCTGCGGCTGCATTGGCCGCGGCACCCGCCTGTCTCCCCAGAGGGCGGGCAGCGGGGGAGCGTAGGGGGGCAGGACCGTACGGCCGCACGTTGTGCCACACGGCCATGCCCCCTCCCCGATTCCCCACCAGGATCAGCTGGAACATCTATTCAGGCCATTTTTTGACCATGGGGGGTGGTTATTTCATTCACCCCCACCGGGGATTCACTGGGACGAATCGGGACGGTGTAACGTCTGAAATCACCCAAGGTCATAAGATAAACACACAATGGATCCAGTGTACAGTATCAGGGGAAAGCTGCTCCCATAGAGCCAACCAGAGACAGGGAAGGCCATCATGTGGGCAAAGCATGAGCATACCTGGCACAGTCTATGCGGGGGCATGAATCTCAGTCACTGAATCCTCACCCCCACCCATGAAGGGAGAGGCCATGACACAGGCCGGAATAAGGGCAGGAATTATTGGGGTAGTACACACAACATGATTGCCCCTATCCCATGGCCACTGTCCCCCTCCAGCCCCTTGCCTGTTGACTTAGGAGCGGTGCACACCCCAATTGAAGCACAATGACAGCACAGAATACAAAGATCACAGAACTTTATTAAAATGCAGAAAGCAAATGGTTTAAAACTATAAAAACCTCTCTACAGAAGGGCATCCTACAGGGTGGGACAGTCCTCTCAGCATCTGCAGCTGTGGGCCCAGCTCCACTGTGCGCTCTGGATGTGAGAGAGTGTATGGATTCAGTGGCAGATCTCAAAAAGGAGCTCCCACTCCTCGCTCCACTCCCTCTCATTCTCTGTAACAGAGGAAACGGACACCAAGGTCACACCATTGGGGTCCAAAGAGAATGCCCCAGCACCTCGAACCACAGACCCCATGGATGAACCGGGAGCAGCATTGTGGTTCTGCAAGGTCCTTGCACTACATGGGCTCTGAGGAATCAAACCACAGGGTGTGTGTGTGTGTGTGTGTGTGTGTGATGGACTATGACAAGGAGTGGGGGGACCCAGGCCATGCAAGGGAAGGCACATGGTAAGGGTTCCACTGGCCCCCGTGGAGGTGGAGAGGGTGGTCAGAATGCACAGGGAAGGAAGAAGCCACTCATTGGCTGTACAGTGAACAGGGCAATGGCTGCTGGAACATCACTATGTGGCATACTCCCAGTCCCTCCACAAAAGGGAGAAAAGGAAGGAATTGGGGTCATAGTAGGTTGCAGTACAGGACCCAGGGGACATGAGTCTTACCAGTATTTTGGAGTTCCTGGCTTAACTCAACCATGGCCGCTGCTGTCTCTGCAAGGTTCTGGGATATGTCCCACAGCAGGCTCAGGAAGGTCTCCACCTTTGAGCACAAAGACAGAAATAGGGAGCATGTCAGGGTATATGGGTCTGGTGCACAAAACACGATTGCCCATGCTTCCCACACTCCCCCTCCATCCCCAGGTCTAGTGCACAGTCCTTCACCATGGGACCTGGTGAACCAGTTAGCACAGCCACAGCACACAGAGGCAGGCAGGCAGGCAGGCAGGCAGGCAGATACACCGCAAGAGACCAGCATGTGCAGGGCATTGCAACCATTGGACCTTGGTTTTGGCGCTGGACCCTCCACTGCTCCCATACCACCACCTTTGATTGCATCCCTGATCTTGGTCACCAAACACGTGGCCCCCTACCAGCTCCCTTGCCATGTTCTTCTTGCGCCTTCCATTATGGGCCCAGAGCTCCCAGTTCCACCGGGCCATGGGTGGGAGATCTGGCAGTGTCTGAGTCTGTGCCTGTTGGAATACAAATGAGTGAGCTCTATCTTCACTAGGGATGGGCGAATAGAACATGGTTCAGATGTTCGGACGTTCGGTCATTCAGTTTGAAACCCAAGTTTCGGTTCGATGGTTCGGTTCAGCAGAGTTCGGTTTGGCAGAACTTGGCAGAACATTCAAAAATAGCGCTATCGATACCGAAACCGAAACGAAAATGAAACTGAATTTTTGGTCTTGAAAAGATGTTTTTCCCACCCCCGAACTCAACTGAACTCATCCGAACAAGACCGAACTGTTGGTTGTTCAATAGTTGCATTTGGATGTTCAGTTCAGACGTCCAAATAGACAGGGTTCGTTCCGAACTCCGGACATCCGAACCGCGTTTGCCCATCCCTAATCTTCACCCATATCGACACATACAGAGACCCTGCCTTGTACAGTGGGATGACTGTATTGATGGTGTGATGGGTGATTGACCTGCACCGCTCACTGGACATGCGGATGCACATCCCATGCTGATGGGAGAACTGTTTTAGTGATGTCTGGTCTTGCTTGGGGAGTGCGGTGCCTTTGTGACATATGGTTGTGGTTAGCATGTGTATCAAATATCCCTGACCTGTTCTGTCTGGCATGTGTGTTCTCGCATTCTGGCCTCCTTTTGTGGTGGCATGGAGTGTATTAGCAGATACACTGTGTTACTGGCATGTCAGAGCAGCCTATATGTACAACTGTTTCCCTCCTCCTGGGTTTGGGATTTGGGGAGGATCTCTCAGTCATGACGTTTCTGCCCGTGACCCACCTCCATAGCCTCCCAGCTACCTGTCCCGCTTACCCTTCCTCTCCAGGGCTGCTGCTGTCTAGGGCTGTTCCTTGTGGCCCACTCACTGTTCTGGCCACCTGAGAGCATGGTATAGTGGAATGTTAGGGCCCTTGTTTGGCACTCCTGGGAAGCTGATCTCAGCTGCCGTCCCAGATCTGGCACTCCTTCCCCCCATGCACCAGTTGCAATGACCTACTGGTGTCCTGACATTCCTTACCGAGGGGGGGCGTCTGTGGCCTCTGCTCCCTCCACCTGTGCCCTAACACAGCTCCATGGGCTGCCCCTCCAGTTCAATGAGATGCAGGTGGATGGTGGTGGTGTTACCTGTTGGGTCCACAGACGCTGGATTCAACTGCAGGATGGCCAAGTCATGACCCTCCGCCTGTGGCATGCCTTCTGGTGTGTGTGTGGGAATGGATCAGATGGAGTCAATTGGGCAGGGGTGGTGGTGCCCATCTGCTTCCTCCCCCTAGCAAAGGTGATGCCACACATGCAGGAGGCCACGATCTCACCATCCATGCGGAGGAACCTGTCTAGTTCTGCATAGAATGGTTTTGTACACCGGTCATGGCCAGACTTGAGGTTTTGATCTTGGCATACCTTGTAACCATGCCTCAGGTCCTTTGCCACATTCTGGCACTGGGACATGTTCCTTCTGTATCGTAGATGCACCATTCCCTTGGAGATGCTTTGCTACATCAATTTGTTTTGGTAGCATCTCATGAGGCCCATTGCCATGCACGTTGGTTTTCCCTGCATGGCGCACTCCAGATTTTTTGGCAGTTCTTCGTGTGTTGCCATGGGTGGGTTGTGTGTGGGTCATGGTAATGTGCTTCCCCATGCACAACCTTCACACAAGCAGTTGGATGCATGATTTCTGGGGGGCCATGCATTGACACGTCCCATTTAAAAACAACCTCTAATGGAAGGGTGGGTCACAGCCAGAGAAAGCTTCTTTCCTGGACATGACCTCCCTTTTCATCACATTCTCCTTTTTCAGCAGTACTGGCATGTTTGAGCGGCTGCAAGAGGAGAAGGTCCTTCCTGCACCCCTGCTCTCTACTCTCTCTCCTTTCAGCTGCTTCATAGCTGATTGCTCTCTTGCAGCTGCCTGAGCATGCGAGCAGAGACCAGCTGTGAATCAGCTGCAAGAGGAGAGAATGTACTCGGGCAACTTCAAGACAACGATCAGCTGTGAAGTAGCTGCAAGAGGGGAGGGGAGAGGGCAGAGGTGCAGGAAGGACCTTCTCCTCTTGCAGCCATTTCACAGCTGTTTGCTCCCTGGCCCACCATGCAGGTCTAGCCCACCATGCGCATCCAGCTCTGCTAGCACCCATAGAGTAGTGGTGCTGGCAGACCTGGATGCAGGTGAGACGGTGGGAAAACCAAAATTTTTTATTTTTTAAAAAAAATATTTCTTGGCATTTCTATGCTGCCCCCTCATGCCCATGGCATCTCAGGGTGGCTAACAATACAGTAAAACAATAAAATACATTAAAAACCAACATCAATTTAAAAATAATTTTAAAACCCCCAACCCTAACCCTACCCTCCAATTCCCCCAAATTCCCCACCCCACCAATCTCCCCCATTTACCCCTCACTCCCCTCCTCCCCTCCAAAGGCCTGGATGAACAGCCAAATATTGTATGCCTGCCGAAAGGCGAGCAGACTTGGGGCCAGGCAGACTACCTTTGGAAGGGAGTTCCACAACCGTGGCCCGACCACCGAGAATGCCCTCTCCATGGTAGCCGCCCGCCTTACACGGGGGACCTCCAGATAGGCACCCCCAGTGGATCGGAGGGTCCATCCTGAGTCACAGAAGGCGAGGCGGTCACTGAGATAAGAGGGCCTGTGACCGTATAGGGCTTTGTATACCAATACTAACATTTTGAACTTGGCTCAGTATGCTATAGGCAGTCAGTGCAGAGAACAGAGCACTGGTGATATGTGCTCACGGCGACCCATCCCCATAAGGAGATGGGCCTCCACATTCTGCACCAGCTGAAGCCTCCGAACCAGGATCAAGGGAAGCCCCACGTAGAGTGCGTTGCAGTAGTCAAGCCTCGAGGTAACGAAGGCATGAATGAGTGTGGCCAGGTCGGGCCTGGATATGTATGGGTGCAGCCTCCGCACCAGATACAGCTGGCGGAAGGCGGCTTTACCCACCGCCTCCACCTGCCGATCCAGGCGGAGGTCCGCATCCAAAATCACCCCCAGACTCCAAACCTGCTGGACAACCAGAGGACAGATCCCCCCAATAGAAGGAGCCAACACCTCCTTTGTCCTCCCTACTACCATCACCTCCATCTTATCTGGGTTCAGCTTCAGTCTGCTCTGCCTCATCCAATTCGCCATGGCCTCCAGACACTGGGAAAGTATCAAGACAGCAGGACCTGGGTCCATTGAAAAAGAGAGGTACAACTGTGTGTCGCTAGCATATTGGTGACAACACACCCCGAACCATCTCACGATCTCCCCAGGGGCTGCATATACACATTAAATAACAGTGGAGACAGAATGGAACCTTGCAGAACACCACAGNATTGAAAAAGAGAGGTACAACTGTGTGTCGCTAGCATATTGGTGACAACACACCCCGAACCATCTCACGATCTCCCCAGGGGCTGCATATACACATTAAATAACAGTGGAGACAGAATGGAACCTTGCAGAACACCACAGGTCAAGCCCCGGAGGCATGATGTTTCAGCTCCCAGCACCACCCGCTGACTTCTATCTGAGAGGAATGAGTGGAACCATCCAAGAACAGTCCCATCCAGACCCCCCCGATCTTGCAGCCGGCTCAACAGCAGCCCATGGTCCACGGTATCAAAAGCAGCTGAGAGATCTAGCAGGACCAGAAGTGTCAACCGTCCTGCATCCATCTCCCGGCAGAGATGTTGTCCAAAGCCACCAACACCGTCTCAGTACCATAGCTGAGAACTCAGATTGAAAAGGGTCAAGGAAACCGATGCTATCAAGATGCTGCTGGAGCTTCAGTGCCACCGCCCGTTCAATAACCTTCCCTAAAAAGGGAAGGTTAGAGACAGGGTGGTAGCTGGCGAGCACATCCACATCTAAAGATGGCTAATAAATGGGAGGCAGATGCATGGGGAAGCATTAGCATTCAGTAACATGCACTGGGCCGTATGATGGGTGTAGAATGTCCTTGGACGATGCCATGAGTGGAGAGTGAGTGGAGGCTGGGGGGGGGGGCAAACATCTGACAACACCTAATACACGGGAAAGAGAACACCCATCTGGTGGGTGCTAATGCAGACTATCATCTAATTTATTATCACCCTAAGAGGATTTAAAATGGTCCACGGTCTAAAATGGTTCAGGGGGTCACATCTCCAAGTGTGTGTGTTAACAATCAGGTCTTTGAAATTAAGAACACTTATAACAGACTTGTTCTCATGATGAGGTTGGTTGATGCATTGTTAAATGTAGACTGCTCACTGGAAGTGGGTTTCAAGCATTTTATTCCAGAATAATTTACGCTGACTGAAGAAGTTTCCCAGTTTTCCACGCTCCAGTGTAAGACCCACTTATTTGGCCAGGGCTTTAGCAGGCAGGGATAGGGTTTGAGGACTGCTTTTAACGGGGAATTTTATACAGTCTATATTTGTATGGGTTTCTATACAGTATTATTATATGAAATGTTGTAATCCACCCTGAGCCTTTGATGGAGGGCAGGTTAAAAATAAAAATCAAGTCAAATGGATCTTCTCAACTCCCATAGATCAGGGTGTAAGGGATAGCATTCTGGATCTTGCAAGAAATATAATTCTTTGCCTAAGTTTGAGAAGTACTGCACTAGACTACCCTCCCCTAATGTTAACAGTTAGCATGGGTCTTAATCTTCACAGAAGCAGACTAGATGGCTCTTGAAGTCTCTTCCAATCCTACAATACTATCATCAACACACTGGGACTTTGTACTGTAGTGTAAAGTAGTTCTATGGTCTTCTGAATATCCTGCTATCTTTAATAAATTATCTCCCATCCTACTCAGATGTGTCAGGTAGGGATGTACTTCCATACTTGTTTTGCAGCTTGAGAACTGAGGTAAATGAAAATGACATTCCCAAGAACAAACAGGAATTTTGGGGGTAAACTGGAAAAAAAGTCTAGGTTTTGTGAGTACAGTTCCTCAGTATTACTAAACCCCTGGTTCTCAAATTGGGGAGTGTGGAAGGTTTTTTGGGAGGGACATGAGAAGGACCACAGATGGCAAGCACCTAGCTCCTCTCTAACTGAAGTTAAATGGACACTCCAAAATAATGGGGTGGTAAGGGGCGAGAGAGAGTCAAAGAAGGAGGAGGAGAGAGAGGGGAAGTAATAAAGCGGGAAAGAGAGAGTAAGGTGGGTGGGCCTGCAATAGTGGAGGTGGGGGCCTCAGTTGCCATTTGCCATCAACAAGCAAATGCGGGTGTGAATCAGAAAAGTTTGAGAGCTACTGCGCTAGAATACCCTCCCCTACTTAGCCTCAAAGTGGAAGTAAAAGACAGACAATTTTACTTGGGAAACTAAATAAGGATGTAGGCACCTAATTATAGGCATCAATGATTTAAAAGCTTTTGTGTGAAGTTTTTTAAAGATATATAATTCTATCTGTTTTTTTCTATACTCAGCATCGATGCCTGCATAGGTCAATACTTTCCTTTTAATTTAGGTTCAAAAGCAAAGGTCCCAGACCTCTATTTTTTTATCAGGAAAAGGGGGAGTGGGAGATCTTTGAAAGAACCAGGAGAACTCAAATCTTTCTACTTTTTGCAAAAGCACTTTTTAATGTAATCAAACTTAAAAGGCAAACCAAAGCTTTTAAATTATTTTTTGCTTTCCAATTAAAACTGGGTGAAAGATAACATAAAAATAGATTTTTAGCTAAGCTTTTTACTTCTCCCCTCCCCCAAAAATATCTTGTAAAAGGCAAAATTACTATGAATTTTACTACTAGGAATATTGCCCGAAAACTCTGGGCTAAACATACATGTTGATCCACTCTGTTGGTGCTGGAAAGAGTACTCATCAAAAGAGGTCATATGCCATTTGCAAGTTGAGTAAAATTCCTCACTTGGTATCAATGTACCCATTTTAGATTTAAAATAGTTAAGTGTGTGTAAATACAGCTGCCTTATTGTTTAAGGCAGCTGACAGAATTATGCTCTCCTTCTCCCAATTGGAGGGGGGCACTTTTGTCCCCTCCCCCCCACCCCAATTGGAGGAAGGTAGTGGCGACAAGCTTGCAGAAGTGCGGCAGCCTGACGGAGGTTGATATGGCAACCTCTGCTTGTGGTGCGACGGGAAGCCTCGTCTCGTAAAGCTTACAGGTGGCCATTTTAGGCTTCACCAGCCAGCTCCTCATTCTGGCTGGTCAGCTGGATGCATGGACACCCACCCTAACTGTCTCTGTCTTGCTGCACATTGAGCCACAGCGGGTTGCCAGTTGATGGGGAAGGATTTTTTCCAGCTGCCTCTGATTGGCCAAAAGGGGACTGTTTTGTTTTGGTTTTTTTGCCTTCCCCACAGTGTTTGCTCTAAATAGGAATACCATGTTGTGTTGCTCAATGTGTCACACTTGATGGGTCCACTGGAAAGTTGGTAAGTTTGTACTTATTAAAACAAAAAAATGGGAGACATCTCCTTATGAGATGGGAAGGGGGTAACACAAGGGCATAGGGTGTGGTCTGGCACTCCATCCTGCCCTGGGGCACAAGGTAGTGCAGTCATTAAGCTGCAGGACCCTATGCGGAGCTGGATTAGGCACAGCACAACATTTGCTTCTGGGGTCCCACAAAGTCCCTTCGCCACCACAATGGCGGCGACGGGGATTTGGCGCACTCCTCCCTGAAGGAGGAGAAGCTAGCGCCACTGTAGGGGGAGTCCGTTAGAAGGCTCCCTCTATGTTCGTAGGGTTGCTAGGGCAACCCTCCCCCAGTGGCGCGAGAAGTCACGAGGGGCAGGGAATCCCACCTCTGTTAGGAGGGGCGGGGCTTCCTGTAGCTGCCAAAGGAGCAGCGTTTCACTCAGGGCTAAGGGATTGAAGAGTCAGCAGCAAAAAATATAACAGGCTGCTGACGGAGAGTTAGGCGGCCATTAGCAATGGGCCAAGGCAGAAAAAAGGCAGCGGCTAGGAAGGACGGAGCTCGGGGGAAACCCGGGCCGGCCGAGAGGGACATGGAGCCACCGAATATTAAAGGAGAGTCCCCTGGAGGGGACATCCCCCCCAGAGAGGTGCTGCTTGCATGTTTGGAAGCGTGCGAGTGGGCGGTACAGGTGAGCCAACAGGCCACAGTGCAGGCAGCGGACGCTGCAATGAGGGGTGGGGAAAGCCAGGCCCTGGAACAGATGGAAGGGAGGCAGGCAGAGTCAGGCCACGTGGCAGAGGAAGCACGTGGAAATGAGGGAGCTGTGACCACCCGGTGGGGGAGGGTCATTACCCTCCTGGGCAGATATAGAGAAGAGGGGGAGAGCCCCTCGGCATCAATGGAGAGGGGTCTGGAGAGGTAGCAATCCAGAATGGCAGAAGGTGGGGTGCCTTCAAGCGAGCAGCCCCAGAGGGCTAGGGATGAGGAGCACGAGGGGCGGATCTCGGCACACTGGGAGATAGGCCTACCCCATTCCCATCCAT
The DNA here is from genome assembly GCA_003113815.1 of Sphenodon punctatus. NCBI lineage: Eukaryota > Metazoa > Chordata > Lepidosauria > Sphenodontia > Sphenodontidae > Sphenodon > Sphenodon punctatus. The sequence goes on along the minus strand of QEPC01006937.1, from coordinate 374,173 downwards.
ACCCCCAAGACAGGGAACCAGCCCTAGAACACAGAAATGTTCAGGCATGGGAAGGCCCCAGGGAAGTGATTGTTCCCACGTGGGGAGGGGATAGCGGGGCACGCCAGACAGCAGGGCCTTCTTGGATGGCCTGTACCACTGCACCAATGGTGCAGGCCTTGCAAGGGATACCCAGCGGCAGAGGGGTAAGTTTGTCACCCCCAGTAATGTGGGGAAATAGGGGGGAACAGGCCAAAGGGCAGCAGGGTCATTTTGGGGGCCAAGGCCAGCCTTGGGGTGTAGGGCCCCCAGGGGCCGGGATACCCGCACACGGGATCCCGGAGTCTACTTGCAGGGACGAACCGCCCCCGGAACGGCGGTGGCGAGTGGACCCGACACCAGAAGAAAGGAGGGATGACCGTGAACTCTGGCAGAGGATCCTGGCCCTGGAACAACGAATAGGTGGCACTAGCCACGGGACGAGCGGAACTCCGAACAGTGGCACAACCGGGATCCAAGGGCCAAGAATTGCGAGCACCAGAACAGTTGAAGAGAGGGCAGGTAACCAGGGGCCCACTGGTGTGGCGGGTGGTCAGGCAGTGAGCCACACAAGTCCGGCCGGAACAGCAACACAGGGATTAGGGGTAAA
>QEPC01006937.1:316702-351804 GCA_003113815.1 Sphenodon punctatus | reverse complement strand
TTTTTTTTTTTACATTGAGGCCATTCATTTGAATGGCCGCAATGTAAAAAAATCCGGCACACGGGGAATCCGCTAAATTCCCCCAATTACCAGGGTAATCTGATACTGCCGGTACACCCAAAACCTGGCAGTATCGGATACCGGATCATCCGGTAGTCCCACCCCTAATATTTATAACTTTTAACCAGGCTTTTAGTAGTCAGTATGTAGTCTATTCAGGAGTATGTCTTATGGGGTTGTGAGAAAAAGGTGTAGTTTCGAGTTTGGGGGAGTAGCTTTCTCCAGGAGTCTATTCATTGATGAGTCTGTATTAAATCCTTTATTTTTCCCATTTGAGTTAAATTATAGGGAGGGCGAGACTTGTCTATTTCTGTGAAAGGCATATTAAAATCTCCTAAGATTATGAGGTGACCATAATTTTTTGTACTATTTCTAATTTTTCTTGAAGGAATTGAGTTCCTTGGGTGTTGGGTCCATAGACATTTACTATTGTATATAGCTGGTCATTTATCATGCCCTGCACTATCAAAAATCGACCCTCTGTATCTCGCTGTATAGTTTTAGGTTTAAAGTTAGCTTCCTTAGCTATTCCTATACATACTCCTGCTTTTTATTTTCTTGTGTGAGATGCATGATATATATATATATATTCATATTTTGTTGGAAAATGCCCGGCAGATGTTCACTATGGCCCCATTTATTATGGGGGGAGATTTCAATTCCAGTGGCAGGGCCCTGGAAGCTATTGATTCCATATAATGGCCTCAGAGCTTTTAAAGCGCAGAGCCCAGGATAAGGTATTAAATACCAATGCTAGAGCCATGAAATTATTTTTAGAAGAATGGGAGTTGGTTATATTGAATGGTAGGGTGGAGGGGGATCAAGAGGGGTGTTATACCTTCCACTCCACCCAGGGCTCGAGCACTATAGATTTTTTCTTAGTGTCAGTCTCCCTTGTTCCTAGAATATTAAGCCTAGTTATAGTTCCTAGTGTGGAAACTGCACACTTTCCCTTACAACTGGTATGGAAGGACCCCAAAGATCAGCTGATCCCTGCTCCCAAGGGGGGCTTAGGTGACGCTGCGGGTCAAAGGGTACTATATAAGAGAATATGCTGGTCTCCTAAAGTGGCGCAGGACTTTCGGGAGTTTCTAGCTGATTCCGCCTTGCTGCAACTATGTAGTGCGATGAGTTCAGGATCCCTTGATGCGCATGTGGGTCTTGAGCAGATCATTTTCCTCCTTAGGCCCTTTTTGGTTTGGGAAAATGCCCCTCCACGTGCAAAGAGACCAGGGGGATGTTTTGATAGTGATTGTCAACAACTACGTACAAGGCTAAGATTTTTGGCCCTGCAGCTGAAACGCCATCCCTCGCAAACTGGTAGAATGTCCTTTTTAGAACATCAGATAAAGTATAGATGCATGATTGCTTCCAGGCCTTCAGCCTTTCAGCACCAGCAATGGGGGAATCTGGAGGCGGCCACAGTAAGTGGGAATGTTACCCGCTTTTGGGGCTGTATCCATCAGCTTAGACTGGGGGAGAGGCCCGGTCCTTCGGAGGTTCTGGAGCTGGAGGTTTGGGAGCAATTTTATGGAGATAATTTCTCAGCCGCTCCCTCACCACGGCTTAGCCCCCAAGTGGCTGAGTTTGACTCTTTTCCGCACTGGCCTCCAGTCACAGTTGCTGAGGTCAGAGAGCTGATCTCCCGTTGTAAAGGCGGAAAGGCCCTGGGGGGGGGGGATTTGATAACAGCAGAGATCTTAAAGGAGGCTCCCGAGTGGTGGGCAGAACTTCTAGCCCTGATCTTTACAACAATCAATGCCACTGGAAGGTTACCCAGGGCCTGGGTTACCAGCATAGTGGTACCTATATTTAAGAAAGGGGACCCTGGGAACTATCGTCCAATTAGTCTTTTGAGTATGGTCGGCAAACTTTACTCTAGACTGTTACTATCTAAGTTGCTGAGTTGGCTGGAGGAAAAGGAAATAATTGGGGTAGAGCAGGTTGGGTTCCAGAAGGGTCGCTCAACGGTGGACCACGCGATGGTATTGGCGCATTTGATTAGGAGGACTTTGGATCAGGGATTAAAGACCTTTCTCTGTTTCGTGGATTTGCAGATGGCGTTTGACTCCATCTGCAGGAGCCGGTTGTGGGAGAAACTGAGGCTCCTGCGGATGGAGCCGAGACTTCTGGCTCTGATAGTATGGTTACCTGAAAACAACTCGCTCCAAGTCAGGTTCAATGGGGAAGGAGCCCTGACACATAGTGTAGGGGTGGAGAGGGGTGTGAGACAAAGCTGCCTTTTGGCCCCTTTTTTGTTTAATATCTTTTTGTATGATCTTCCTCTGTTTTTGCTTGGAGTGGATTCTCATCCCCCCCTGATTGGAGAAAAGAGGGTGCCAGCATTGCTGTATGCCGATGACATGGTTCTGGTGGCCCGCTCAGTAGTGGGCCTCCGATGGGGGATGCAGCAGATGTGGGAGTATTGCCTTAAAGAGGGTTTGTCAATTAACTTCGGAAAAACAAAGGTTTTGGTTGTGGGTCATAGGAGCAATGGTATAAGGCATAACTGGCGAATCAGGTCCCATCCAATTTCTCAGGTGGACAAGTTTCAGTATTTAGGGGTAATATTTTCCAACTCCCCTCGATGGCATGTCCAATGGATGGTGACGAAGTCCCAGGCCCTTCAAACGGTGAGTGTTATTCAAGGATTCTATTTTTCTAAAGGGGAATGTTTAGATCTTCCGACATTGCGCTTATTTAGCGCCAAAGTAGTTACGCAACTGTTGTACGCATTCTCGGTTTGGGGCCTAGACTTTTTAGAACAATTGGAGCCAATTCAAAATGATTTTTTAATGGCCATTTTGGGGGTGCCTTTAGGAAAACCGCAGATACTTTTGAGACTGGAGGTAGGTTGTGCTCCAATTAAAACAATGGCGATTCAAGCATTGGTGCGAAACTGGCTGAAGGTGAATCTTTTGCCAAGGTGGGAGGTTTCCCTGTTGAGGTGGGCTCAGGATGAGGGGTTACTGTCCCCTTGGCTGGGACGGTTGGAGGTGATCATAGGGAGGTTGGGGTTATCTCGGGTGAGCCTCCTGTCACTAAACCTCAAACAAGCAATGATTCTGGTTAGGCAGAGAGTTGCCGACCAACAGCATCAAATAGATGCAGAGTTGCTCTCAGCACAGAGGGAAAACCCCTCTTATAACATTCTGCATAGGCCTTTGCAGGACCCGGGCTATTTAGTAACGTGGGCGAAATTCTCCTTAAGACAGTCCTTCGCGAGCCTTCATTGTGGCGTTTTTCCCTCAGAGGTGCTGGAGGGCAGATATAGAAGTATCCCATTAAAGGAAAGGAATTGTGCCTCTTGTACTATGAGGGTGCCAGACACTGTCGATCAGATTCTATTTGTGTGCCCAAAATATAGGAACTTGAGGTTTAAAATGCTAAAGATTTTGGAGTTGTTGCAGCAGAAGTGTCCTCTAGCCATAGCAAGTATACTCTGCCTTGATAATAGGGATTCAGATCTAACCTGGGCCGTTGCGGCATTCGGGAATACCGTGATGAATGATCGTCGGGGCAGTACTTATGAGCGGCAAGAAGGAAGAGGTGGGATTGGCGGTTATGTTGTGCTGATCCATTTATAAGCAAATCCTGATGGTCTAATTTTATTAGGAAACAGTCGTTATGAGTTTGCAGCCCCCAGAAGCCCCCAGCAGCCTTTGCAGCGCCCAGAAGCCCCGCCAGGTGAGCAAGGCCCCACCCCACAGCCACAAGCCAAAGGTGCACGCCCGCCCCCGGCAGCCCCCAGCAGCCTTTGCAGCCCCGAGCAGCCCCGCCAGGTGAGCAAGGCCCCACCCCACAGCCACAAGCCAAAGGTGCACGCCCGCCCCAGAAGCCCCCAGCAGCCCTTGGGCGGCGCCCAAAGGGTGACGACAAAAGGGCGCTGGCCGTTTTGTGGCCATTGTGAGGCCGGAGTGAGGACCTATGATGCCTCCCTATACCTTCCTCACCTCCTCGCCCTTTTTCACCGCCCTCCTTCAAGCCTTTCTCACGCACCCCCTCCTTCTCCCTCTTCCATCACCAGCGGCCTTTCTCCAGCCAACCTACCCCTTATTCTCACCCACGCCCATCCCCCTTCCCCACCCTCATCCCCCCTTACCCATTCCCCCAAACCCACGACACCCAGGTGTTCCACAGACCATTGTGGCCAATACGAGGCCAGTGCACGACTCACACCCCGCAAACCAGGCCGTTCCCCATCCCCCAACCTCATCCGCATCCCGTGCCTTCCCAAACACCAATTGCCTTTTTCCTGCTCCCTCTGGAACTGCCGCTCATCCGTGGCTAAAGCTCCCTTCATCCACGATCTCTTCCTCTCTCGCCCCTTTCAACTCCTTGCTCTTACAGAAACCTGGATCACGCCCTCCAACTCTGTTACCCCGGCCGCTCTATGCTCCGGGGGCCTGTCGTTCTCTCACCGCCCCCGCCCTGAAGGCCTGGGTGGTGGTGTGGGCTTACTCCTTGCTAAGCACTGCCAATTCAAAACCCTCTCCCCTCCTCCCTCCCCCTCCTTCCCTTCCTTTGAGGCCCACTCTGTGCGCTTATACTCCCCTCTACACCTTCGGGTTGCTGTCATCTACCGCCCCCCGGGTTCCCTCTCCTCTTTCCTCCCGGACTTTGAATCCTGGCTCACCTTCTTCCTCTCCGATGATATCCCCACTCTTATCCTTGGTGATTTCAACATTCACGTTGACACGCCCTCCGCCCCCTCTGTTTCCCGCTTTCTCTCTCTCGCTTCCTCCTTTAATCTCCGACTCTGGACCGACTCCCCCACTCATACTGACGGCCATTCCCTCGACCTCGTCTTCACTCGAAACTGTTCTCTAACTGACCTCTCCTTTGACCCCTTCCCTAGTTCTGATCACTTCCTCGGCTCCTTCAGCCTTTCCCACCGACCCCCCTCCGCCTCCCCCTCTATGCGCCCCTTCCGCAATATGCAGGCCCTTACTCCCTCGGAGTTTGCCGCACATCTTTCCCCCCTTCTCCCCCCCGTTTTCGCCTCCTCCTCCCCTGACTCTGCTGTCTCTGCTCTCAACGCTTCTCTCTCCTCGACCCTTGACTCTCTTGCCCCCCCCTCTGCTCGCCCCGTCCGCCCCCTCGACCCCCGCCCCTGGCTTACCCCTGCCATCCGCTACCTCCGCTCCTGCGCCCGGGCTGCCGAACGCCTCTGGCGCAAATCCCGCTCCCTCCCTGACTTCCTCCATTACAAATTCTCCCTCTCCTCCCTCTCCTCGGCTATCTCCCTAGCTAGGCAGCGCTATTATGCCTCTAGGATCGAATCTTTCTCCCGCGACCCTCGCCGCCTTTTCTCTACTTTCGACTCCCTTCTCAAACCCCCCTGCCCTCCCCCGCCCTCTTCCCTTGCTGCTCGGGATCTTGCGTCGTTCTTCACCTCCAAGATTGACAAGATCCGTCGGGATATTGCCTCCCGCCCCCCTCCGCCCCCCGCTCCCCTCCCGCCCCCTCCCCCGCCCCCCTCCCTCCTCGCATCCTTCCCTCCTGCCTCTCTCCAGGAAATCTCTGCTCTTCTCTCTTCATCCAACCCCTCCACCTGCCCCCTTGACCCGATCCCCTCCCGCCTCCTGACCTCTATTGCTCCCACTGTCGCTCCCCCCCTTCTGCATGTTGTCAATCTCTCCCTTTCCACAGGCTCCTTCCCCTCTGCCTTCAAACATGCCACTGTCTCCCCCATCCTCAAAAAGCCTACCCTGGACCCTTTCGATCCCTCTAGTTACCGGCCGGTCTCCCTCCTTCCCTTTGCTTCGAAGCTCCTGGAACGTGTCGTCTACTCCCGCTGCCTGAACCTCCTCTCTGCCAACTCCTCCCTCGACCCTCTCCAGTCCGGCTTCCGCCCCCTCCACTCTACTGAAACTGCCCTGGCCAAGATCACCAATGATCTACTTGTCGCTAAATCGAAGCGCCACTACTCCGTTCTTGTCCTCCTTGACCTCTCTGCCGCCTTTGACACTGTCGACCACTCGCTCCTCTTGGACTCCCTTTACTCTTTGGGCTTCCGTGGCTCTGTCTTTGACTGGTTCTCCTCCTACCTCTCTGACCGCTCCTTTAATGTCTCCCTCCCCGAGTCGACCTCCCCCTCCCTTCCCCTCTCGGTTGGGGTTCCCCAAGGTTCTGTCCTTGGCCCTCTCCTCTTCTCTATCTACACCCGGTCCCTTGGTGAAATTATTGCCTCCCACGGGTTCCAATACCATCTCTATGCTGATGACACCCAACTCTATCTCTCTACCCCCTCTCTCTCCTCCTCTGTCCGCTCACGCCTCGTCGACTGCCTCTCTGATATCTCCGCCTGGATGTCCCGACGCCAACTCAAACTGAACATGGCCAAGACTGAACTCCTCATTTTTCCTCCCTCCCCCTCCTCTCCCTCTGACCTGACCGTCTGCATTGATGGGGTCACCATCCGTCCTGTTCTCCGTGCCCGCAGCTTGGGCTTCATTTTTGACACGCACCTCTCCTTTAAACCTTACATTGACTCTGTGGCCAAATCCTGCCGATTCGCTCTCCTCAACATTGCCCGCATTCGCCCCTTTCTATCTGTCTCCTCGGCCAAAATCCTTGTTCATGCCATGGTTATCTCTCGCCTCGACTACTGCAACCTCCTCCTTGCTGGCCTCCCTCGCTCCCACCTGTCCCCCCTTGTGGCGATCCAAAACTCTGCCGCCAAGGTCATTCACTCTGCCCGTCGCTTCGACCATGTGACGCCTCTCCTCCTCTCCCTTCACTGGCTCCCCCTTCCTGAACGTATCCTGTTCAAACTCCTGGTTTTCACGTTCAAATCGCTCCATGACCAAGCTCCCCCTTACCTCTCGGACCTAATCGCCCTACGCGCTCCTGCGCGCGCTCTCCGCTCTTCCGCTGTCCCCTCCCTCGCTCTCCCTCGCTTCTCCTGCTCGCCCAACCGCCTTCGTCCCTTCTCCCTCGCTGCCCCGCATGCCTGGAACTCCCTCCCTGCCGACGTCCGCCTCGCCTCCTCCCTCCGCTCCTTCAAATCCCTCCTCAAGACCCACCTTTTCCATGCTGCCTTTCCCAATGCCCTCTAGTCTTTCCCCTTGCTCTTACTGTCAGCCCTCCTCTGCTGACTGCTGCTACCGACCACCTTGTAACCAAGCCAAGTACACGCACCTGAGACTTCGCATCCGCCTGAATGTTTGTTTGTCTTCTCCCATGTCTCTCCCGCTGTCCCCTCTCCTTGTCTCCCCCTCCTTGTCTTTTAGATTGTAAGCCACAGGCAGGGACCGCATCTGATTGTATGTTCTGTACAGCGCCAGGTTACTACTGGCGCTTTATAAATGTTTAATAATAATAATAATAATAATGAGTTATTTAGTGCCATGGTTATTCTTAAGGGGATTTTGTGTAGAACCGGTGGCAAGAAATGTGTCTTATCTGGCAAGTAATTATTTGGTATTTTATTTGTGTCGTTTGGTTTTTGTAATTGTTGCTATAGCCAATAACTTTTTAAGTTGAGGCAATATTTTCAATAAACTTTCAACTTTCAACTTTCATATTTTAATGGGAGAATCTATTTGTATCTTTCTGTAGAAAATGGGTTTCTTGCAATCCAAAAACATATATTTTCTGTTTATTTATGTTTTGCAAAATGTGTCTACGCTTAATGGGGCAGTTAAAACCTTTAACATTTAATGTCATAACCTTTATTTCATCCATTGTCAATCAGGTTATCCATTACCTGGGACTCAATATTCCTTTTATCTGCAGTTTGGAGACTATTAACTCTATCTAGTGAGCAATTTGTTTGGGTGTTTCAGACGTGATGGGGCACCTATTGGCCCCATCATGGAATCACCTTTCTGATTCCTGGCCGGAATCAGAATGGCCCATCAACAGACGAGCCAGCTGATTCCGGCGGGGAATCTGGGGAGGGGGCGGGGCTGCGCGGCACCCCCCCTATGCTCCCCCAGCAGTCTGCACTGCTGGAGACGGGTGGGATCAGCGGCCAATCTGGCCACTGCACCCGATTCCATCCTGGGGTCTGGGCCAAAGACTGGAATCGGTGACGGTAACAGATGTTACCGTCTGCCAATTCCAGGGCAGGGAACAATTAACCATGCTTTTGGAGATGGCTCCCGGACCATCTGTGGTGGGAGGAGAGCAGAAGAAGCCCCGGACCCCAGCAGGAATGCAGGCTCCGAGGCTGAGGGGGACAGTAGCGTCGCACTGGCCGTGGACACACCAGAGAAAGCTCAGGGCACTCGGGGGATGCTGATGACATCAGGAAGTGCTGGCACACAGGTGGGGAGAGCCCGGAGAGGGCATGGGTGGGGCCGGGAGCAGAGAGAAGAAAAGCCGGCAGATGGAGGGCAAAAGGGGGGAAGAGAGGACAGTGAGTCTGTCCACGATGGTGGTGGATCCGACTGGGGCAGTGACTTGTAAAGGGGTAGGAGACCCCTGTGAGGTAACAGGGCCCAGGCCTCAAGGGCAAGAAGCCCCAGGGTGAGACTTGTGGACTCGGGAGGGGGAAGGTAGGATCAGGCTTCGGGGCTCGGGGTGGGTTCCCTGGGTCCCCTGGAGACAAGTCGGAGAGCAAGGGGGGTTCCCCACCCCACCGGCCCCAAATCTGGAAGCCAGTGGGGCACAGGTTTAGGGGTTCTTCCACAACTGGGGTCGTGGCTTGGATTCGAGCTGGGGGGAGAACCGCCGTACCCAGGAGGGAACCCCCAGCCGCTATCGTGGACACTGAAGCCATGTTGAAATGGCTTATGGAATCCCACCAGATTCAGCTGGAGACCCAGAGGGGTTTCTTCCAGCAATGCACGAGTGAGCTAGCCAATGCCCAGATGCGGACTCAGGCCCAGCTGGCCGAACAGGTGACTGCTTTAATGATGAACCCCGCTCTGGCAGCTCTCATGGCTGCAGAACAGGAAAAAGGGGAAGCTAGGGGTCCCCAGACCCGCCTCATGAAAATGGCCCCCTCCAACGACCCGGAGACTTTTTTGAACATTTTTTAAAGAGTCGCCATGGCGGCCAGGTGGCCGGAGGATCAGTGGATGATCTTCTTGGCCCCGTGTTTGTCCAGACCCGCGCAGATGGTATACGATTGGTTGGAGTCCCAAGATGCTTCTGACTTCCGGAAGGTGAAGGAGGTCATCCTCAAGGGGTTAGACATCTCAGAGGAAACATATAGAAAGAGGTTCTGGGGCAAGAAGTATCCCCCGGGGGCTTTTCCCCGCGCTGTGGCAAAATGACTACGAACACGTTGTTTGAGGTGACTGAAGCCACAGCAACGGTCCCCTCAAGAAATCGTTGAATTGTTAATGACTGAGCAATTTATTCAGATTCTTCCCCCGGGCAGGAGGGCCTGGGTGGCCCGACACCAACCCACCTCCCTAGAGGTGGTGGTGCACCTCATGGAAAATGTTGAGGCCTTTGAAGGGGCCACCCATTATGGGTATAAGGAGTGCCCCCGGGGTTATTCTAGGGAGGAGAAGGGGCCTAAGGGCAGGGGTCCGCGGGAGGGACGAAATGGGAACCCCGGCCAGGAGGAGAGGCCTATAGGGGTAGGTAGAGGGAGAAATGAGAATGAGGCTAGGTCCATCCCTGGAGAGAGCCCATGAGGGGCTCCCCTAGGACCCTACCCAGGACCCAGTGGGACGCGCGAAGGGACAGGTAATATCAATGCCCAGCTGTGCTTTCAGTGGGGGCGGCCTGGCCACTTTAAGAGAGACTGTCCCCTTATGGACTGTACCTTCGCAGAAGGGTGACTAGGAGAAGACTATGGGACCCTGCGCAGGGGAGACAAGCCATTATTGCCAGTATGGATAGGGGGGCAGGAGTACACGGCACTGGTAGATACAGGGTGCGGCAGAACCCTAGTGAGAGCATGGATACAGGGGCTTCCCCGACCCCACGACCCCAGTGTGTGTATACGATGTATCCACGGGGATGTGCAGAGGTATCTCACCTGCCCAGTGACCCTCTCCCTGGATGGGCACTCAGTGACCCACCGGGTGGGAGTGGTACCTGGCCTCCCACACCCGGTGATATTAGGCAGGGATTGGGGAGATCTGCCAGCATTATTGCAGCCACACAAAGGCCTAGGGGGAGAGGAGGAAGACCCGCCGAACCTGCTAGAGAACTTCCCACCTCCATAAGATCGACGGTGGATCCCAGGGAGGCAGGCTGGATGGTGAGTTCCTTTGATTTCATACAGGCCCAATGTGAGGACCCCTTGCCTATGAGCAGGTGGCAGTGGTCAACGGGCAACCCTGGGACCCAGGGAGGCTCTTGACCTACCCCCAGTTCGAATTAGTCAATGACCGGTTGTACCAGGTGGAGAAGCCACCCGAGTAAGGAGGGGAAGTCTACCAGTTATTGGCACCAAAAGCCATCCAGGCAGACTTATTGCACTTGGCACATGAGATCCCTTGCACAGGGCATTTGGGGAGGGACAAAACCTGGGAGCGGTTAACCGCCCGATTCTATTGGCCTGACATCTGGGCTGCGGTGCAGCAATATTGTGCCTCCTGCCCAGACTGCCAATTAACCACCAAGAGAAGGGTGGCCCCGGCCCCTTTGGTCTCCTTACCCCTGGTGGGCATCCCTTTTGAGAGGATGGGTATGGGCATTGTAGGGCCCTTAGAACAATCCAGCGAGGGGTACCGATACATCTTGGTGATGGTGGACTATGCTACCTGTTACCCTGAAGTGGTCACCCTGAAATCAGTCAAAGCCCCTATCATAGCCCAGGAGTTGCTGAAGATGTTCGCTAGGATGGGGTTCCCCAATACCATCTTGACGGATCAAGGGACCAACTTCATGGGCAGGCTGATGAAGCAACTGTGCCAGCTGTTGAAGATCAGGCAGATATGCACTTCTGTGTACCACCCCCAAACCGACGGGGTGGTAGAGCGGTTCAATCAGACCCTGAAGGCCATGTTACTCTGATTCATAATGGAGGATCCCAAGGCATGGGCCTCATTACTCCCCACTCTCCTGTTCACGTACAGGGAAGTCACACAGGCTTCGCTGGGGTTCTCTCCCTTCAATCTCCTGTATGGTCGACAGCCAAGGGGCCTACTCGACTTGGTCAAAGAAGGTTGGGAAGAGGCCCCTTCCCTGACCCACAACATCATCCTCTATGTGACCCAGTTGAGGGAGAGGCTACGGAAGCTGGGCAAGTGGGCAAAGCGGAATGGCCTGGAAGCCCAGACCTGGCAGAAGGACTGGTTCGACCAGCACGCATAAGCCCAACAGTTACAGTCTGGGCAGAGGGTCTTAGTACTACTACCCTCCTCTGACTCCAAGCTGTTAGTGACCTGGCAAGGGCCCTATGAGGTGATCCGACAGGTGGGCGATGTTGACTATGTCGTTCGTCAGCCCGGGAGGTGTCCTGAAATGCAGACGTACCATATCAACCTGTTAAAAGAATGGAAGGAGTGAGGGGAAGATGTCACGGAGGCTTTGACGGGGGACAACCCCGAGGAGAAAACGCCAGAGCCCGAGCGGGAGGTGGTGCGAATGGGGGTGATGTTTACCGAACCCCAGCGGAGCCAGGTGAGGACCCTTGTGTCATCTTTTCCCGTCATCTTCACAGGGGCTCCTGGCTGCACATCCCTAACCCAGCACCAAGTGGAGACGGAAACCGGGAAGGTGGTGAGGGAACCTCCTCACCAACACCCCCACCACTTATTACAGGTGATGAAGGAGGAGGTGCACAACATGCTGAGGCTGGGCATGATCGTGGAGTCCTGTAGCCCCTGGCACAGTCAACCTGTGTTGGTGGCCAAGCCCGATGGATCCACTCGCTTCTGCATCGACTTCCATAAGGTGAACGCCATCCTGCGATTCGATGCCTACCCGATGCACTGGATCGATATGCTGCTGGAGAAGTTGGGGAAAGCCAAGTACTTGTCCACACTGGACCTCACCAAGGCTTATTGGCAGATCCCCCTGGCCCCAGAGGCCCAAGAAAAGACCACTTTTTCAACCCCTATAGGTCTCTACCAGTTTGTAAGGATGCCCTTCGGACCCCATGGAGCTGCCACCACCTTCCAGCATCTGATGGACCGAGTTCTCAGCAAACACGGTGCCTATGCGGCCACGTATATAGACGACATTATTGTCTTCAGCTCCTCCTGGGACGAACACCTCGAACATGTGCGCCGGGTAGCCCAGGCTTTGGCAGAGGCCGGGCTCACAGCCAACCCCAAGAAATGTCACATAGGCTTATGGGAGGCCACCTACCTGGGGTACCAAGTGGGGGGAGGACAGATTAACCGCCTGTGGGACAAAATTAGAGCAGTGCGTGACTGAAGGGCCCCATGCATGAAGAAATAGGTACAGCAGTTCCTAGGGCTAGCCGGGTATTACCAGCAACACGTACCTCACTTCACCACCATTGCGGCCCCCCTGTCAGACGCCACCAGAAAAGGGAAACCCGCGCATGTCCAATGGACCCCTGAGTTGGTCAGGACCTTGAACGCTAAAGACCTGACTCTGTCAAGTGCCAGTCCTATATGCTCCGGACTTCACTCGCCCCTTTCTCCTCCAAACAGATGCATCAGACATAGGGCTGGGAGCCGTCTTGTCCCAGGTGGTGAACAAAGAGGAGCACCTGGTCGTGTACCTCAGCCGAAAGCTAGAACCCCGAGAACGCTCATATGTGACCATAGAAAAGGTAGCCTTAGCTGTGTGCTGGACAGTGGTAGCACTCCGCTACTATCTTGCCAATGCAACCTTTACCCTCATGACGGATCATGCCCCCCTGCAGTGACTGACATCCATGAGGGACACCAACCCCCGGTTGCTCCGGTGGTATCTGGCATTACAGCCCTACCACTTTGAGATCCACCATCGAGTTGGAAAACTCCATCATAACGCTGACTTTCTTTCTCGGCAGGGTGACACGGCCCCCCTGACATGCCCCCCCGAAAGGGACCTCTTGGATGGGGGGGCGTGTAGTGGGAGGAGAGCAGAAGAAGCCCTGGACCCCAGCAGGAACGCAGGCGCTGAGGGCGAGGGGGATGGCAGCGTCGCACTGGCCGTGGACACACCGGAGAGAGCTCGGGCCACGCAGGGGCCGCTGCCGACATCAGGAAGCGCCGGCCCACAGGTGGGGAGAGCCCGGCAAGGGCGGGGGCAGAGAGAAGAAGAGCTGGCAGATGGAGGGCAAAAGGGGGAAGAGAGGACAGCGAGTCTGTCCACGACGGCGGCGGACCCAACTGGGGCAGTGACTTGTAAAGGGGCAGGAGGCCCCTGTGAGGTAACAGGGCCCAGACCTCAAGGGCAAGAAGCCCCAGGGTGAGACTTGTGGACTCAGGAGGGGGAGGGTAGGATCAGGCTTCGGCCTGCAGCCAGGCTCCACACTAAAGATTGGGGTAGGGTCCCCGGGTCCCCTGGAGACGAGCCGGAGAGCAAGGGGGGTTCCCCACCCCACCGGCCCTGAATCTGGAAGCCGGTGGGGCACAGGTTTAGGGGTTCTTCCACACCATCCTCGAAAGCGTAGTTATTTTGCTCACTGCCGATGGTTCACCGTGGCGGTGAGCAATCAGACGTTACGGGACCATCTGCCACCACAGGGGATTGTCCATGGTTGGCCATGATCTCGTAATGTCTGAAAATACCCTTTGTTAGAAAGAGGGGGAGAAAGGGAGGGAAGAAGTAAACCAACATAATAACTGTTTCAATGGTAAACAATTACCTTTACAAATATAACACTTAATTAACTTAAAAGATTGAACAAAATCAGAGAGCGCTACCGGTGGGGCTCGCATGTTTGGCCTTTTTGCCCCCATCCGTCCTTGTACATTGTCATATTTTTTGTTCCCGTTAAAAAATGGGAACATTACATTTCACAAAACCCAAACTTTTACTTGATTTTAACACTATAATATTTCCCCATCCCATCCGGTTCAGTCCTATTTCATTTTTGGGGTATGGTGCTCAAATCAGGAATCTATCTTTGGATGTATTTTTTTAGATCCTCCTCTCTGGTAAAAATTCTCTTCTGACTTCTGTGGTCAAATTTGGCTGGTAGCCATATTTGAGCCTTAATGTCCAATTTTTCCAGGGCTGGAAAGTATTTATGCCAGGCTTTTCTCTTTTTCCTTGTTTCCCATGAGATGTCTGAGAAGATCTTAATTTCAGTGTTTTTGTAGTTCAAAGGGGCAGACTTTCTTGCCTCTCAAAAGAGTTTCTTTATTATGTGAATGCAGGAATCACATTAGAATGGGGCGAGGGGGGTCTGTATCTTTTGGTCTTGGTTTTAGAGATCTGTGTGCTTTCTCTATTTCAAAGTCTCATATTTCCCTCTTTTCTGGGAAGATCTCCCACCAAACTTGCTGTAGTATTGGGATTATTCCCTCTTTTTCTAATCTAATCTAAACATAGATTATTTCTTCTGGATCTGTTTTCCAGATCCTCCAGTCTTTCTAGGTTCTGGCCTGAGGTTTGAGAAATTTCTTTTATTACAGCGTCTCTAGTGATTTCTCTGTCCTCCATATCACTGAATCTGTTTTTTAAGACACCCACTCATTTTCCCACTGCCTCTACTTTTTTGTTCTTTTTTTTCTAAGGTGGTGCCCAGTTTCTCTGGGGATTGTTGAATCTCCTCTTTTGTGCTTGGTAATTCCCCTCTGATTTCTTGTTTAAGTTCAGTTTTTGATTTTTTTGAGCTCACCTTTTATATCCAGCAGAAACTGCATGATCTTGCCTGTCTGTCCCTCTGATTCTGTTGTTCCTTCTTGAGGAGAGGGTGTAATGGCAGTGGCCATGTTGTCTGTGTCTTCTTCTTCTTCTTCTTCTTCTTCTTCTTCTTCTTCCCCGCAGCTCTCCTGAGCTTCCATCTCTCCTTTTCTGAGACAAAAGCTCTGAATTGAGCCTTTTTCATTCTAACTGAGCCTCTGGTGTTTGCCACAGCTTTAGCAGCCATTTTTTGTTATTTTCTATTCGGGATGATCTTTTTATTTAGGATTTAATTGGCAGGCAGGCAGGAGCTTTAGCCACGAGCTACCAGCAGAGGAGCATACCCAGTAGTCCTCCTCTGCTTCCCTTTTTTATTAATGTGTTTTTGTTCCCTTCACTGGTGGTTTGTGTCTTCTTCCCCTTGCACTGTTCTATTGTGTGGGTGCCTTATGGTGGTTGTGCCAGGGTTGCCTGGTGGGTACAGGATATCTCAGGTTCCCCCCCTCTCCCGGTGGATGTGCTGCAGATGTGACCGACCCCTTGGGGTTTACCATCGGTTCCCATCCCTGTGGATTGTAGCCACACTGCTGACTGTATTGCCTTCTAGGCATGGGCGAACAGATCGCGGTTCGTGTTCGGCCGTTCGGTTCGGCCGCGTTCGGATTGCGCGTTCGT
Organism: Sphenodon punctatus; assembly: GCA_003113815.1. Classification (NCBI taxonomy): domain Eukaryota; kingdom Metazoa; phylum Chordata; class Lepidosauria; order Sphenodontia; family Sphenodontidae; genus Sphenodon; species Sphenodon punctatus. Next base: position 336,405 of record QEPC01006937.1, on the reverse strand, counting down.
GTTCGCCCGTTCGGTTCGGTAGCGTTCGTGTTCGGATGTTCGTGTTCGGTTGTTCGGGCAGGTCGTGCGTTCATGGTCGGACATTCAGTTCGTTCGCGATCGGGTTGTGCGTTCGTGTTCGGACGTTCGGTTCATTTGCCATCGGGTTGTGTGTTCGTGTTCGGTCGTTCGGTGTTCGGGTGGTTCGCGCGTTCAAATATTTATATCTCTATATCTACACTAATAACTAACTAACTACCTAACTAATAAATGTATTCTAAATGCTATGAATAACTCCAACAAACCCTAAAGCTGAATCACAGAAAACAGTACACTCTATCAGTAAACCTTAAACTAAACTACTCAAACAAAAATGTATCGACCTAATCCTATCTATCTACCTATGAATATATGGGATGGGGGTTGGGGGGCAATCACAAACAAGACAAGGAGGGGTACAAAACTGAAATGAAACCTAAATCAATCGATAAATATACTACTACTCTAATGAATCAAAAAAACAGGGGAAGGGAATGGGGAGGGAATATTCAATGGAGGGGGGAGGGAAGGAGGAAGATTGAAGATTGAACACAGGGAGGGATAAAAACAAAAAATAACAACTAAATCTATCAAAGCTAATGTAAATAAATGAGAATATGGGGGTAGATGGGTTGGATGGGTGAAATAGGAGGAGGATGGCAATGGATTGGGGAGCTGGAAAATGCTGGGTGAGGGAGCCTTCTGAAACGCCTGCTGCTCAGAAACAGTGACTAGCTCAGAAGGTATTGGGAAGGGGGGAGGCAGACAGTTTTGTTTCTTGCTGCGCCCGCCTCAAATCAGCCCCATTGGCTCCGTGCAGCCTAGCCCGTGGCCAATCATAGACTGCCAAGCCAGTGGTCTGAGGCGAAAAGAGATGGTGATTCATCAGGCTGGCTGCTACTCCAAGCCACTCTCCACCCTCCACCCCTGGTGCCTGGAAGTCTGCTCCTAGCTGAGTCAAATGACTTCCCCCTCCCTGCTACATTTGGCCTTCCAGTGACCTGACAGAAGACCATGTTTTAGCCACCCGAACACAACCGAACGCAATTCGAATTGAATGAACTGTTCGGCCATTTCGTCATTCGGTGTTCGGTTCCATTCGGTGTGTTCGCCATTTTTGTTATTCGGTTCCGTTCGGTGTGTTCACCATTTCATTGTTCGGTGTTCGTTTACGTTCAGTGTGTTCGTGTTCGTGTTCGTGTTCGGTTGTCCGAAGTGGCCGAGTTCGGGCCGAACACCGAACTACCGAACCACGTTCACCCATCCCTATTGCCTTCCATCTGTCCCCCTCCAGCCCTGTCTTGCTGCCCCCCCTTTCTTGTGGTCTCTTGGACCGGGGAACCATCCTCTTGTCTGTTGTCCCTGTGCCTTCCCCCCTCCCTGCCTTGATGTGGATCTCCCACTCGGCCATGCACATCTGAGGTTGGTGTTTGGTGGGCACCAGCAGCTTTGCTGCCGGTTGGTGTATTCTGGGGTCCCCCCCCCGTCCCCTGTGAACCCAACTGTGGTGTGCACTTCTGTGCCTGCTGCCATGACCACATGTGTCCTGTTCCTGGCTCGTTTTATGGGATCATGGGATTGTGTGTGCGGGGGGCTTTGCCAGGGACGTTGGGGGTTTGTGTTGGGGTTCTCAGCTTCTTTTGGGCTCAACCTGTCCCCCGATGCCCTTTCCTGGGCTTCCCCCCACCACCCCTGCTTTGGGGTCCCCCCACCTCCTTGGCCATGCAGCCGTTCCCTGTGTGGTGGTGTTGCCGGTTGTGTGTGGTCATGTTCTGGTTTGTGGGGGGTTCATGGCGTTCACCTGTCTGGGCTCTATTTTGGGACTGGCCATGAGCCAGACACTTTGTGTCTCCTGCCATCCCTGCTCCCTCCAGCCCCACCCATGCGGGGTTTGGAGGTTCAGGGGTGGTGCTGCATGCCACGGTTTCATTTGCCCTCAGTCAGCCATGCTCTAACATTGCTATGCTGGGCGGCCTTTCCCCTCTGGTCAGTGTCTCAGCTGTCCATGTAAACGTTTTGTGTGTTTGCTCAGTGTTTCCCGGGGTGGGTGTTTGCCTGACGGGTGTGTTCCAGCCCCTCCCCTTCCATCCCACAACCCCCTGTGGCACTGTCCATGTAAACGTCTCCCATCTCAGCACCTCTGGGTGTTAGCTGGGTCTGCTCACCCACCCATCTCCACGCAGCTCCACCCACCGGGCCGGCGGTGGCATCCGTGTAAAAAAGGCCATTGTGGCACTCAATTTTTTTTAAAAAAAAGCATGGCATGGTAAAGGTAAACATAACCACCATCCCCCAGCATTGGCCCTATGGACAAGCAGGCCAAACCATGCCAGGCCACGGCCAGACCAGGCAAGGCACCCCTCTCCACCAGCCGATTACTTACAGATGCAGCGAAGTTGCACATAGCCAGATTCACCAAAGAGAATGGAAAATGGCTGCAGTCACTTATTTTGTCCTGTCAGCCAATCATAAGCTTAACATCTGACTTGGCCAGCCAATCAAAACTTGCCTTCTGGCTTACCATTACTCAACTTTCCCCTGCCATACCCCCCTAGTACCAAATATGGCACTAAGTTTCATTTCCAGAAGAAGCTCAACTGTCCACCAGACCCCCATGCGCAAAACAGCTTCCAAGATTTTGTTAAGTTTTCTGAAGTCCGAGTTTCAGCCCTAGTCCCTAGCATTGTGTGCATACCCTCATGTGTTTAAATAAAAGTCATTGCCTTTAACCATATCTGTGTCCTGTGCTTCCTTTAATCTAAAACAGATTTAAATGTTCTTTGGTGCATATTGAACTGATGGGTTAAAAATAACTTATATGACAATTCTCTATAATCATCAAAGGAATGACTGTGGGAAAGTGGGCAGGGCCGAAGGGCCCCCTGCCACATTTTGTCTTCGTCCTGGGCCCTGCATTTTCTAAGGCCAGCCCTGCATCCCTCATGGTTTCCCCTGCCTGTGAATTGCCATTTTAGACATAGCTTTCCATCACCTTGCCCTCAGTTGCCTTCCCGTAGGCTTCAGGTGGGCCGTAATGGGATGCTGGCTATCTGTGGGTTTAACAATACAAGGACCTATCTGCAGTACCCTACCACATAGCCCTCCGATTCAAACATGATCCCTGTCCTGAAGAGGATGCAATTTGAGTAGACAGGCAAAGGATGAGAGGGGAAGAAGGTGCTGTGGCTGGATCAAGGTCACACAGAAGGTCAGTGCCATTCTGCTGATGTTCAGTTCAGTGTTTAACTTCAGATTGCACAATAGGTTCCTGGTTTGTCCAGACTTAGTATTGTCTTGTGCCTTGTCACACACTAGCATAAAGTGGGTGTGAGATGCTATCAAACACAAAGGTATTTCCTCATATTCCCGAGCTGCTTGTCAAAGATTCAGGGTGACAGTGAGCTCATGGCAATCCTAAGTACACAAATAGCTTGGTGATGTACCTCAAAATCTTAGATTGTTCTTGCTCACAAAATGGAGAGAATTTTCAGGGGAGAAATCCAGTTACATTTTTACATTTTTCTGAAACAGTGTAGGCTGCCTCTATATTTACTGCAACCCAGAACAGGAAATGGTGTAATTTCCCTGCAAAGTTCAGAATTTTAAAATCATATTATCTTCCCTGCACTGACATTGGTTGTGAACAATAATAAGAAATCCCCTCTTAATGGTACATAATAATATGAAATGTCAGACTTTATTATCTACATCTGTTTGAGTGGTTCTAAATGACAGCCTTAAAAATGACAAAGGGTCTCTGTCCGCTGCTTTCGAAAGCACCAGGTGGCAGTTTGTCTCTAGTGAACGTATACTTTTTCTAAATGTGCTAAACTGAGAGCACTGCAGGCTCCTGATTATGCTTTCCTTTAAATGGTAATTGGAAGCTAAAATTCATTGCAGCGGATAAGTGGTGCTGTGAATGATCCTGACTTATACCTGTGGTTGGTGTGATACTGGTGGGAGGTTGTTACTGCTTTGGATCTGTTCTACAGGGAGGTGTGGTTGAAGAATAAGATTCATCAAGGGGTGGGGCACGTATGTGAATGATAAAAATATCCAGCATCTGAGTCAGTGCTGTCTGAAACACAGAGTGTCTTGGAAAGAGTGTCTTGGAAGGAACATTAAAACCTCACACCTTAGAGAAGTCAAAGGGTGCAGGCCTGTGGCCAGCATAATTTTATTTATTTATTTTATTTATTTAAAATGTATATCCCACCCCTCCTGCCCTCAGGGAAGCCTGGGGTGGTGAACAGCATTCAATAAAAACAATAAAAAAAAATTAAAATAATTTAAAAATACAATATGTGAGGAAACCCCCACCCCTCACCAAAAGCCTGATAGAACAGCCAGGTCTTACATACACGTCAAAACAGCAGGAGAGTGGGAGCCAACCAAGCCTCCTCTGGGAGTGAAATCCACAGCACTGGGGCGGCCACCGAGAAAGATCTAACATCGGTGGCCACCCGCCTCGCCAGGGGAACCTGCCAAAAGGCTCCCCCAGATGATCTCAAGGGTCGCACAGGCACATGGGGAGTGAGGTGGTCTCGCAGATAAGCAGGGACCAGGCCGTGAAAGGCTTTAAAGGTTAAAACCAGCACCTTGAACCTGGACCCGTACTTTATAGGCAACCAGTGCAGAGCCCGGAGCACTGGTGTCATGTGCTCCCTGTGACCCGCCCCCGTAAGGAGAGGGGCTGCAGCATTCTGCACCAGCTGCAGCCTCCGGATTAGCTTCTCGGGCAGCCCCATGTAGAGCACATTGCAGTAATCCAGCCTCGAGGTGACGAAGGCATGGATGACAGTGGTGAGGTCGGAGTCTGAGAGATACGGCCAAAGCCGCCGGACAAGATGTAACTGCCGAAACGCACTCCCAGACAAGGCCACAACCTGAGATTCCAGGCTGAACCACGAATCGAGGAGCACACCCAGACTCCGAACTTGAGAGACCATGAGAGGGCGAACCCCCCCAACAAGAGGAGATTCAACCACCCCCAGGTCACCCAAGCCCTCACCCACCAACATCACCTCCATCTTGTCAGGATTAAATTGCAGATGGCTCGACCTCATCCAAGCCCCTACAGCTGACAGACACTGGGACAATAAGGAGACTGCATGTGCCTACGCGAGGCACACAGCCAGAATGCCTGTGCTCAGGCGTACACACATGCCATGTGCACAGCAAGCCACATGGGGAAAAGATGCAGCCCTTGCTGATGTGATCCCCCAAGCCTGCTCCATCTCCTGGGCTGCAGGATGTGTGGGCTCAGGGGGTCACATTGGCATGGGTTGCACCTTTGCCATGCGTGACTTGCTGCATGCATGACATGCATATGTGCCTGAGCACTCGCTGTCTGGCCAAGCACTGCATCTGTGGGTGGCTTACACCAGCTACAGGATTGCACCCAAAGCCTTTAGATGTTACGAAGTAGGGATGTGCAATTTGTTTCATTTTGTGTGGTTACTAAAACAAATGGAGCCTCATTCGTTTTAGTAACTAAGGACATGAAAATAAATGAATAAGCAAACTAAATTAATTTGCTGTCATTTGTTTTCATTTCAATTTTTTTTTTAAATTAAAAATTAAAAAGTCACTGCACATGTGAAAAATACCCACTGGACCATTCTACGCATGCACATTCTATTTTAAATTGGCGGTGGTAGGGCAGCAGGTCTCTGCATTCATAAAACAGCCACTGTGCACGGGGAGACTGGCTGTCCTTTTCCATAATGACAGTGACGTTGTCGCCACCATTTTGAAAAAGAGCATGCATGCACGAACAAAAATCACTGTGCATGGCCACCAGACCCTTCTATGCATGCAAGACCTTTTCCAAAATTGGAAATTGGAAAATCAATATGTATTTTGCTAAATTAGAACAAATGAGAAATTGGAATATTGGGTACCAATTAGTACCCAATGTTCCTGGGTTGGGTCAAGTACTGCAATTTTGATGAGTATACCTGATTTTGCAGGTACTTGTCTCAGTTCCACTCTAGAGCAATGATGCCAAATCTTTTTTTGCTCTTTCTCAGCAATCAGAGGTAAATTCTTTTTCTCATCTTTTCCATAGAACAAACTTATACAAGCCCAGGACATACAGCAGTGCAACCTTTATGTAAATTGGTCCTGGATATGCTGCTGTGAAGATTTCCTACAAAAGGGGCTGTTCAAAAGGTCTGATGGAATTTTTTAGGACAGGCTTGCATGTCACTCTGTCACATTTGTCTTTTCTGCCAAGACTGCTAGGTAATTAGTTCCAATTGGATGAAGGTAGTTTTATTGCCAAACAAACCAGCTTCTCCCCCCACCCCTCCGTTGCCTTGGACAAAAGGGCATTTTTACAAAACTGAAGGACAAACTATCAGCCAAACATATGGCCTGCTCCAGAGCAAGCACCCATGGCCTTGCAGAACTTGGGCAGCTCTGAAGGTCATGGAATTTTGTTGACTGGACTGAGGCCAAAAGAGTTATAAATAAAGATAATGTCAGTGGGCTTGGGGTGCGAATTCATTAGACATTCTCTGCCTGTGAAAGGTGTTAATGAGGAAGCTTCCTTGCCAGTTTTAAACAAAGTTCCTCGCAATTAGCAGTGGAATAAATATATGAAGAAATGCTTCAGGATTGTTCAGCTAAGTTTGCCAAGAGGAACTGGAATCATCTCTATGTTCTATTCACATTAGAGCCTGTAATAGATTTCCCCTAAGTGGTTTCAGGATAAGGCACTGAGTGTGGCCATATGTGCTCATATTAGTCTGGCACCCAAGGCTAGTTTCTTCCAGCTAGAAGAGGGGGAAGAAAACAGCTAGGCTCTTGTGGAAGTGGCTATAAAAGGCCCGACCTAAAGCTCAGAGGGAAGGTCATCAAAGATGAGGTAGAGCAACAGAAGAGGAGCTCATGTCAAGTGGGCTTACCTAGTAGAAAGTCTTGCATCAGTGAAGAGTGGAGACTATCAGAGAGCTCACTGGTAGGGAAGCAGAAAACCAACAGTCTGGAAATCTGATAAATTGGATAAAGGCTCCATGTACTTGGTGCTGGTGTCTACACTGTAAATAAAAATGCACCATGGAGCAAACCTACATGGAGTGTAATTTGTGACTTTGCGGGACTGATTCTGCTTGGTTCTACTTGATCTCTCAGCAGCTTTTGAAACAGTGAATCATGAGGTGCTGGTGACTCACCTGCAGGACCTTGCTGGGGTTAATGGAATGGTTTAGCAGTGGTTCCATTCCTTCCTGGCAGATAGATCTCAGCTGGTAGTCCTGGGAGATTGTACATCTTCACCCAGGGGTCTCCTGTGTGGGCTCTCGCAGGAATCCACTCTGACCCACTCTTGTTCAATGTGTATATGCAGCTGCTGTGGGAGGTTGTGTTTAGAAGGGGAGGTCCGTTGTCATCAATATGGTGATGACACTCAGCTGTACCTCTCTCTTTAATCTGACCCAGGCCCTGAAGTCTTGGTGCTTTCCTGTTGTTTGGTGGCTGTGGTGGACTGGATGAGGTCTAGCCAATTGAAACTGAATAATGACAAGAAATGACGTGATGCTCATTGATGGGTCATGGCAACCACGGGCTTGTCTCAATTGATAGATGGCCTGACACATGATGGCGGTCACACTCTGGATTTGGTTTTCTGCACCAGCCTAGAGGCGGGTGTGTGTGTGTGTCCATTAGTGGAGGACGTGCTGAAAGTGCCCTTATCATGGTTGGATCATTATCTCCTTCGGACCCAGCTCCTGGCTCACATCTGCCCGTGGAAAGGTGTGGAACTGGTTAAATTGGTTCACCTTCAGAAACTTATGGAACCAGAGCAGTTCCAGAATACTCTGGGGGAAATACCCTCTGATCTCGATGCCCACCCGATGACCTCGTTAGATTTTGGAACACCTGGCTATCTGAGGTCATTGAGCAGGTGGATCCCAGGTGTCTGCTTCCCAAACATCAGAGCTGCAGATCTCTGTGGTTTATGGAGGACCCGTGGCAGTTAAAACATGAGGGGAGGCGGTTAGAGCAACGGTGGTGTACTCATGCTGAAGACGACAGATTATGGCATAGAGCTAGTCTGAAAACCTATGTGGTGGCTGTGCAGGCAGCAAAAAAGAAGTTCTTTGCTGCCATCATAGTGTCTGTGAAATCTCACCTGGCAGAGTTCTTTCGGGTGGTGAATGGATTGGTCAGTCCAGCCTCCCTCCACCTGGAAGTGGAGGTTTCCCAGGCCCGTTGTGATAGGTTTATTGATTTTTTCACGGACAAAATCACTCACATTCACCATGACTTTGCCTCCATAGTTAATACAGTTGAGGAACCAGAGGCTATGAATGCCCCACCTTGTCCTGTTTTGTGGGATCAATTTTGGTTAGTGTCAGTGACCCAAGCCAATATGAGGGATGTCCTGGGAACAGTTAGGGTCACAGCATGTGAATTAGATCCTTGTCAGTCCTGGCTGGATAAGGCCACCTGGGAGACGTTGAGGTTGGTGCTGGCATGGGTGGTCAACACCTCCTTTGAGGAGGGCAAGGTTCAAGGGTCTCTTAAGGAGACTGTGGTGCGACCTTTGCTCAAAAAACCATCCCTTGATGCTGACACCCTTGCACCAGCCAATCCAATCCCCAGTTGTTTCCCTGGAGGGGTACTGTTTTCCAGTCCCTGACTTAGGGTCTGCTGTTGCTTGGCAAACAGTGGATTGACCCTACCTAATTTCATTAATTGGGCTGTGGGGCTATCAGTGGGCCTTGCCCCCTAAGCTGACAATCTCTATGTTGGTTCCCCAGGCTCTAAATTTGTCTTTCCATGTTCCTGAGCCTCTGACCTAGTCCTTGTACCTCTCATTGACGTTCCCATTTCTGGTTTTGCGGGAATGCAGTGCCTCTGTGAGGAGCTTCTGACCTTCCTCTATCCTACCCTGGAACTCCACCCATCAGTGAGGCTGATCCTTTGCCCCATAGATCCCATGTGTGACCCCCCACTCCGATGTGTATGTGCATGCAACCTGCATGCATGTCCATTTCGAATGCAGTCTGCTGTGCCAAATCCATTTGCGATCGATGCAGATCATGCATGGATTCCACATGGAGGGGTTTTTGGATTGTGGCCATCATGTCTTCCCAGCTTGGAAATGTGGCAGCTCCACAACCAGTTTACTGAGTTCTTGCTGCAGCTGGAGCAAGTCCCTGTCCTGTGTCTCCCCTGACTGCCTAAATGGGGCAGGTTCTTCATCTGGATTGATGACAGTAGGGGAAGAGCGCGGGGGGGCGGAGGTCCCATCTGGGTCAGCTTCATGGGGAGAGTTTCAGGAAGTGACGCCGGCCGAGGCAGTGGATGTCCTGGGGTCTGTGAGGGCCACGTGTTGTGAACTTGATCCGTGCCCATCCTGATTGGTAAAAGCTTCCAGGGAGACGTTGGGGACGGTGCTGGCGAGGGTAGTGAACGCGTCCTTTCGGCAGGGGAGGCTGCCGCCCTGCCTTAAAGAAGCAGTGGTGCACCCCCTGTTGAAAAAAACATCTTTGGATGTGGATGCGCTCGCCAGCTACCGACCTGTCTCTAACCTTCCCTTTTTAGGGAAGGTTATTGAACGGGCGGTGGCGCTCCAGCTCCAGGTGCATCTGGATAGTATCGGCTTCCTAGACCCTTTTCAATCTGGGTTCCGCCCCGGCTATGGCACCGAGATGGCGTTGGTGGCCTTGGTGGACGACCTCCGCCGGGAGATGGATGCGGGATGTTCGACATTTCTCATCCTGCTCGATCTCTCGGCCGCTTTTGACACCGTGGACCATGGGCTGCTGTTGAGACGACTGCGTGACCGGGGGGGTCTGGACGGGACTGTTCTTGAATGGTTCCGTTCATTCCTCTCGGGGAGGAGCCAGCGGGTGGTGTTGGGGGAGGAAACATCGAGCCCCCGCGCCTTACCGTGTGGCGTTCCGCAGGGATCGATCTTGTCTCCATTATTATTTAACATCTATATGCAGCCCTTGGGGGAGGTCGTGAGAGGGTTCGGGGTGCGATGTCACCAGTATGCTGATGATACTCAGCTGTACCTCTCGTTTTCTACTGACCCAGACCCTGCTGTCTCGGTGCTATCCCAATGTTTGGAGGCCGTGGCGGATTGGATGCGGCGGAGCAGACTGAAGCTCAACCCAGATAAGACGGAGGTGATGGTGGTGGGGAGGGCGAAGGGGGTGGTGGCCCCCCTGGTTGGGGGGGTTTGCCCCCCTGTAGCTCAGCAGGTCCGGAGTCTGGGGGTCATATTGGACGCAGACCTGCGGCTGGAGCGGCAGGTGGAGGCAGTCGCTAAGGCTGCCTTCCGCCAGCTTTATCTGGTACGTAGGCTGCGTCCGTATGTCTCTGGCCCGGACCTGGCCTCCCTCATCCATGCCTTCGTCACCTCGAGGCTCGACTACTGTAACGCGCTCTACGTGGGGCTTCCCTTGTTCTTGGTTCGGAGGCTGCAGCTGGTGCAGAATGCGGCGGCTCGTCTTCTTACGGGGACGGGCCGCCGGGAGCATATTACACCGGTGCTCCGAGCTCTGCACTGGCTGCCAATAGCGGGCCGAGCCAGGTTCAAGGTGTTGGTGATGATCTATAAAGCCCTACATGGTCTTGGCCCCTCTTACCTTAGGGACCGCCTCACCCTTCGCGCCCCAGAGTGGCTCCTGCGGTCTGCCAGGGGTGCCTTCCTGGAGGTCCCCCGTGTTAAACAGGGGGCCATGATGGAGAGGGCATTCTCGGTGGTGGGGCCGCGGCTTTGGAACTCCCTTCCAGAGGAAGCTCGCCTGGCTCCTAGCCTATTAACATTCTGGTGTAGTTGTGAGACCTGGCTGTTCGCCCAGGCCTTTGAGAGGGAGGGGTAGGGGAATGTTTTTAGTTCCCCCACCTAGTGATATTTATACTGTCTTTTGCCCTGGTTTTATATGATGGTGGATTTTTAAAATGTTTTAGGATTTTATTGTGGATTTTAATGTTGTGAGCCGCCCCGAGCTGCATGGCAGGAGGGGTGGGATAGAAGTTTATAAATAAATAAATAAATAAATAAATCTAAGGGAATTAGCAGGAGAGCCCCTGCCTTTTGTCCTTCCAGGGACTGCTGACTGCAACTTTTCCACTTTTTGGCCTTTCCCCACTTTGGGTTGGCCGTCATTGGTATCAACCTTCTTCTAGGACCACGATCTCTAGCTCCTCGTCCCTGAGAACCATCTGCATCTGTGTAGATCTAGCTTGACATCTGTCTGCCTTCCTGGGTGGTCATCAACTCACCACGTCTCAGCCAAGTTCAGTCTCTGGGAAACCCCTAGCCTAGCTCCTGGACAGTCCTCACAGACCACTCCTGGGCCAGTGCTTTCCAGCCTGGGTCTCTACTAACTTCACCCTTCACTCCCAGGCTGCTCCACTGCTCTGAGTCTCTGGCTCGGCTGCTATGGTCCCCAACTCCTCTGGCCAACCATGCATTCCACATGAACTTTTCCCCTATTCCAACATTGAGACTGCCTTGCAGGATTACCCCCATCCCTTTCACAAAGGTTACTCAGCTGACCTGATCCTGGGGTTTCAGTACAGTCGGGAGCTGAATGAGTCCAGGTGTCTTTAGTTTGGCTTCCCAAACCCCAAATGCATGATTCCTGGATCTTGCAGTCCTCTTATACTTTCTGGAATGTGGCTTAAGTGGTTGAGCAGGCCAGGAGTCCTGCTTCACCACAGTTATTTTCTTAAGGTATTTTTTTAAAATACCCAATTGATTAAATGGGAATATAATTCATAGGCATGGGGGCTTGCTGAAATGGCTTCTTTGTGGTGTTGTGGCGGTAGTGTCATAATAAGTTCCACCTGCTATTAGTAGTTGAGGATTTGCATTGAGGATGCCTTGTACAATTTCTTGCTCAGTCACTCCAATCCATAACGTGGTTTACAAAAAAATTGACTCCATGTGCTAAAAGCGGTACCCAAGCTGGGAAACTGTCTGAGGAATTTGCTCTTGCCACAGGTGAGAAGGTCTCTTCTAAAATGAGAAGCAAAAAACAAGTCTGTATTGGAAGAAAGGACATTTTGAATGAGAATATTTACTTCCAAGACCAGAGAGAAAGAGTGGAAAGATAGGTAAATGCAGAGATAGGAGTTGAATATGGAAAAAAAGGTGAGCAGCACGTAAGCAGACCACATGCTGGAGGACTTTTTGGCTACTGTGGGCACTTAAACGTATGTAAAGTGTTGCCTGATTCTGCTTAGACACCCCAGTTTAGAAGAACCATGGCCAAAGACATTATGTTGAATGGTAAGCCTTGCTCATGTCATGGATTCAGTTCATGTCTTCAATTTGAATAAAACAAGAGGTTCTCTGAGCTCCATATTTCCAAAATTCAGTCCTCTTATTTAGGATCTCAACTTGAGGCAGGTATTCACGGAAACCCGATTGCTGTCAGCATCCAGGATGGAATTTCAGACTGCTCAGTACCACCTTTAGATGTCTATATGAAGAGAATGGCGGGGTGTGTGTGTGTGGACTGTGATTAATAAAAATGAGACAAATGTTCTAGAAGCACATTAAAATATCCAGTTCTTCAGTGAGTAGCTATGGAGATCTGTCATCTTATTTACAGTTAAATAATCATCAGCAACAAGTTAATTACTCCAGAAACTATATGTTCCCTCATACTGTAGGTCAGGCTGAAAGTCTAATTCATTTCAATTTTAGGGATGGGTGAACACGGTTCTGAAGTTCGGAGTTAGGACCGAACTCAACCAGTTTGGTCGACGGAACCGAACTTCCGAACTGAACTCAATTTTCGAACCGAACCGAACCGAATTTCCGAACTCAGCTCTGTTCACCCAATCCCTAAAAGATAATATTCCATTTAGTTCAATGGGTTTTGAATTTCTGAACTTTTCTTGGAAGTTTGGAGTTCGAACCGAACTCAAAAAGTTCGGTTGACCGAACCGAACTTCCAAACCGAACTGAATTTCTGAACTGAACCGAGCCGAATTTCTGAACTTCATAATCCTTTCAGCCCTCTATAGCTCATTTAGATACAAAAGATTTAGCTTGGATACAGTTGTTTGTCATCTGTCACTTGTCTTCTTTCTGAGTTACATTTAAAACCCTCTAGTTTACTTCAGAAAGACAAAGTGGTTTGAATTTATCTTTTATTGGACCAACTATTGTTGGTGGAAATAAGCATGCTTTTGAGCCCCACAGTGCCCTCCCTCAGGCTTGTAGCATAGCCAGTAGAAATATATAAGCTGAGCAAGTGTAGAGCAGGTTATATATGAACATGGAATGGGTGGGAGTGGATAGAACAAGGTGGGAGGAGGAGGGGGGGCAGAGAGCAGACATTTTAAAACAGCTGTGCGATAATTTACTAGGAAACAATGGTTAATGCTACAAAGAGAGAGGATAAACATATATGTAGGGATATAGTGGGGAATAGCTTATCAGGAGAAGGGAATATGCATATCAAAATATGCATTTCTTTCCATATTTTGAAAATATGCAAAATATGAATATGTATTCCCTTCTCCTGAGTTATTTTCCACTATATCCCTACACATGTTTACCCTCTGTGTGTGTGCAACTCTAGCCATTGTTTCCTGGTAAATAATCTTACCGCTGTTTTTAAATGTCTGGAATCTCTCTCTCTCTCTCTCTCTCTCTCTCTCTTCTTCTATCCACTCCCACCCATTCCACATTCCATGCCCATATCTACCTGCTCTACACATGCTCAGTTTATATATTTCCAATGGCTATGCTACATGCCTGAGGAAGGGCCCTATGGGGCCTGAAAGCCTGCTTATATCCACCAACAATAGTTAGTCCAATAAAAGATACCATTCAAACCACTTTCTCTCTCTCTCATTTGGTACCAACACGGTGACCACACTCTATATTTAGTTTACTTCAATAGAGTAATTTCTCATCCACATGGCAGTCTCATTAGAAATCTATTCTATTGTAATTTGGGACGTGTGTTTTCTGGGTCCTTTTATTTTTTCTTGTCCCATACTTACAATTTTGTGAAATCAATAACTGTAAAATCAGAAGGTACCTCAAATGTCAACCCCCTGCCCTGACACAGGATACCCTCTGTGTAAAGAATTCCTGATGGATAACTCCAGAATTGATGTCAACATCTTTTGTAATTTGGACTGGTGCTGTACTACTGATTGTGCTAAGTCCTTGCAGAAGCGGGCCCAGACTATGGGCAGTGGAAAGTGTTAGCATGGGGCTGGCCTTCGGGAAAGGATAATTAACATTTCCACTACTGGAACCAATTTGTCCAGCTGGGAAGAGAAAAGAAAGCTAATGAGTGAAAGATATATCAAGGCTGAGTCACAAAGTGGTTCTAATGGTATCTTTTATTGGACCAACTGTTGTTGGTGGAAATAAGCAAGCTTTCCTAATTTAAGAACTCAGGATTATCTATGTAGAGTTAGACTTTTCCCCTTATGTGCATCATTTTGCACTTGTCAACATGAATTTCATTTGCCACTTTATTGCCCAGTCATGCAAGATCCTCCTGCAATTCTTCAGTCTGCCTTTGTTTTAACTTTGACATCTACAAATTTGGTCAACTCACTGTACCCCATTTTCCAGATCATTAGTGAATATATTAAACCCCAGGCATATTTATTTGCAGCAACATCACAGTTTCCAGAAACATAAATGCTTTTACTGCATTTTGCGCTTGTCTCTGGCTACTTCACTTAGGTCTCTCTCCTGAGTACTCCCCGGCCATTTTTCTGGCTTGTCTCATTTCTAGCCAGCTTCAGGATGTAGAAGAGGCAAGCTTCCTGGCTGAAGCTTCCAACCTCACTGGGTGACTTTGGGTAAGTCTCAACCTCAGTTCCTCCTCTGTAAAATGGGAATATGTGTGCGTCTGTCTTTCCCTGGGGGTTACCCTAATCCTTGTCCATCTTAGATTGTAAGCCCACTGTGCAGGGACCTGTCTGAAAATCTGTTACTGTAAAGCTCTGTGTACACTTAGTAGCGCTATAGAAATGATAAGTAGTAAGAAGAGTTTCCACCTCAGACCAGCTCTAAGCCTCTCTGTGGTGTTTTTTTCTCCTGATATTCAAGCTCAGCCTTGATATCTCTTTCATTCATTAGCCTTCTCTTCTGTTCCCAGCTGGAGCCATTGTACAGATGGGGAATGAGATTGAGACATACCCAAGGTTACCAAGTGAGTTCATTGGCTAGGAGGAGATTTGAAACCTTGTTTCTCAGGTCCAAGACCACCACCTTATCAACTACATCACACTGGCTCTGCACCAGAGCTGGCACCAAACTAAAGCAACAGGGCTGAAGAGGTTGGATGCTTCAGCCAGGGAGCTTGCCTCGTCTACATCCTGAAGCTGGCTAGAAATGAGCCAAGCCAGAGAAATGGCTGGACAGTACTCAGGAGAGAGGCCTAAGTGAAGTAGCCAGAGACCACTGCAAAATGCAGTCCAAAAAAATATGTTTCTGGAAGCTCTGATGTTGCTGCAAATAAATATGCCTGGGGTTTAATATATTCACTAATGNACTTCATAATCCTTTCAGCCCTCTATAGCTCATTTAGATACAAAAGATTTAGCTTGGATACAGTTGTTTGTCATCTGTCACTTGTCTTCTTTCTGAGTTACATTTAAAACCCTCTAGTTTACTTCAGAAAGACAAAGTGGTTTGAATTTATCTTTTATTGGACCAACTATTGTTGGTGGAAATAAGCATGCTTTTGAGCCCCACAGTGCCCTCCCTCAGGCTTGTAGCATAGCCAGTAGAAATATATAAGCTGAGCAAGTGTAGAGCAGGTTATATATGAACATGGAATGGGTGGGAGTGGATAGAACAAGGTGGGAGGAGGAGGGGGGGCAGAGAGCAGACATTTTAAAACAGCTGTGCGATAATTTACTAGGAAACAATGGTTAATGCTACAAAGAGAGAGGATAAACATATATGTAGGGATATAGTGGGGAATAGCTTATCAGGAGAAGGGAATATGCATATCAAAATATGCATTTCTTTCCATATTTTGAAAATATGCAAAATATGAATATGTATTCCCTTCTCCTGAGTTATTTTCCACTATATCCCTACACATGTTTACCCTCTGTGTGTGTGTAACTCTAGCCATTGTTTCCTGGTAAATAATCTTACCGCTGTTTTTAAATGTCTGGAATCTCTCTCTCTCTCTCTCTCTCTCTCTCTATCTCTCTTCTTCTATCCACTCCCACCCATTCCACATTCCATGCCCATATCTACCTGCTCTACACATGCTCAGTTTATATATTTCCAATGGCTATGCTACATGCCTGAGGAAGGGCCCTATGGGGCCTGAAAGCCTGCTTATATCCACCAACAATAGTTAGTCCAATAAAAGATACCATTCAAACCACTTTCTCTCTCTCTCATTTGGTACCAACACGGTGACCACACTCTATATTTAGTTTACTTCAATAGAGTAATTTCTCATCCACATGGCAGTCTCATTAGAAATCTATTCTATTGTAATTTGGGACGTGTGTTTTCTGGGTCCTTTTATTTTTTCTTGTCCCATACTTACAATTTTGTGAAATCAATAACTGTAAAATCAGAAGGTACCTCAAATGTCAACCCCCTGCCCTGACACAGGATACCCTCTGTGTAAAGAATTCCTGATGGATAACTCCAGAATTGATGTCAACATCTTTTGTAATTTGGACTGGTGCTGTACTACTGATTGTGCTAAGTCCTTGCAGAAGCGGGCCCAGACTATGGGCAGTGGAAAGTGTTAGCATGGGGCTGGCCTTCGGGAAAGGATAATTAACATTTCCACTACTGGAACCAATTTGTCCAGCTGGGAAGAGAAAAGAAAGCTAATGAGTGAAAGATATATCAAGGCTGAGTCACAAAGTGGTTCTAATGGTATCTTTTATTGGACCAACTGTTGTTGGTGGAAATAAGCAAGCTTTCCTAATTTAAGAACTCAGGATTATCTATGTAGAGTTAGACTTTTCCCCTTATGTGCATCATTTTGCACTTGTCAACATGAATTTCATTTGCCACTTTATTGCCCAGTCATGCAAGATCCTCCTGCAATTCTTCAGTCTGCCTTTGTTTTAACTTTGTCATCTACAAATTTGGTCAACTCACTGTACCCCATTTTCCAGATCATTAGTGAATATATTAAACCCCAGGCATATTTATTTGCAGCAACATCACAGTTTCCAGAAACATAAATGCTTTTACTGCATTTTGCGCTTGTCTCTGGCTACTTCACTTAGGTCTCTCTCCTGAGTACTCCCCGGCCATGTTTCTGGCTTGTCTCATTTCTAGCCAGCTTCAGGATGTAGAAGAGGCAAGCTTCCTGGCTGAAGCTTCCAACCTCACTGGGTGACTTTGGGTAAGTCTCAACCTCAGTTCCTCCTCTGTAAAATGGGAATATGTGTGCGTCTGTCTTTCCCTGGGGGTTACCCTAATCCTTGTCCATCTTAGATTGTAAGCCCACTGTGCAGGGACCTGTCTGAAAATCTGTTACTGTAAAGCTCTGTGTACACTTAGTAGCGCTATAGAAATGATAAGTAGTAAGAAGAGTTTCCACCTCAGACCAGCTCTAAGCCTCTCTGTGGTGTTTTTTTCTCCTGATATTCAAGCTCAGCCTTGATATCTCTTTCATTCATTAGCCTTCTCTTCTGTTCCCAGCTGGAGCCATTGTACAGATGGGGAATGAGGTTGAGACATACCCAAGGTTACCAAGTGAGTTCATTGGCTAGGAGGAGATTTGAATCCTTGTTTCTCAGGTCCAAGACCACCACCTTATCAACTACATCACACTGGCTCTGCACCAGAGCTGGCACCAAACTAAAGCAACAGGGCTGAAGAGGTTGGATGCTTCAGCCAGGGAGCTTGCCTCGTCTACATCCTGAAGCTGGCTAGAAATGAGCCAAGCCAGAGAAATGGCTGGACAGTACTCAGGAGAGAGGCCTAAGTGAAGTAGCCAGAGACCACTGCAAAATGCAGTCCAAAAAAATATGTTTCTGGAAGCTCTGATGTTGCTGCAAATAAATATGCCTGGGGTTTAATATATTCACTAATGATCTGGAAAACGGGGTAGAGTGAGTTGACCAAATTTAATAAAGTGGCAAATGAAATTCATGTTGACAAGTGCAAAATGATGCACTTAAGGGGAAAAAATATCTAACTCTACATAGATAATCCTGAGTTCTTAAATTAGGTATTACAACTCAGGAAAACGATCTATGGACAATTAATTGAAAACATCAGCTCAGTATGTAGCAATAGTCAATAAGGGAAGCAGAACATTAACAAGTATTCAGAAATGGATGGAGTATAAACCTGAAAATATCATTATACCACTATATAAATCTATAGTGCAACCAAATGTTGAGCATTTTGTGGTGTTCTGGTTGCCCCATCTCAAAAATATATAGGAGGTCTAGAGAAGGGCAACAAAGTGATCAAGGGTATAGAACAACCTCCATATGAGGAGAGGTTCAGTAGGTTAGGGTTCGTCAGCTCAGAGAATTCTCCCCCCCCTTTTTTTCTTAGCATATGATTAGCTTGTTGCCAGAGAATGATAAGACCAATACCCTAATTGGGGTTTTTAAATGATTGGGACCGCTTTTACACTTGACAAAAATGGGTTCTTATAAGTGCTCGAGATAATACTCACAGCCTTGTAAGAGTCACATCTGGTGGGTATTACAAGGCTGTGAGATCTCACTGCATAAAAGAGGAATAGTGTGTTCACACATTACACAAATCCAGCATTTATAATTTATAGTATTATCTCAAGCACTTATAAGAACTCATTTTTGTCAAGTGTAAAAGCAGCCTCAGTAAGTTGTTGGAGGAGTGATTCATTAGTGGCTAGTCTGGATGGTATGAGTATGTAACCTCTTACTGTGAGGAGCTTGTAGTAAATGAGAATGGATTTCTCAATTAAGACCTGTTATATACTCCTCTGAAGCAACCAATTTGTTGGAAATGTGGTGCTGGGTTGGATAGACAATTGGTCTGATCCAGTATGGCACTTCTCCTATTCTATTTTAAATGTGTACAGTGGTGAGGGTACTGAATGAGTCCAGCTGTGTTTGTGGTGAGTGTGATGCTGTAGATTCCCAAGGCTGCAGCAACAAATAACCCTATTGTTTGCATGTTCCTTGAATTGAAACTGAACCCAAAGTCCTCACAAAGATAGGGAAGAAGGCAAAGCCATTTGGGATTCAGGAGATCTGGATCATAATTTGTCTCTTCCACTGCCCTGTTGTGTGAACCCACTCAAGTACTTTCTATCTGTTTTTCTTTGTTTGAGCGGAGGTTAACTTGGTATGGTGAATAATGATTTGCTTTGAAAAGCTGCCTGTAAGTGTAACAGTGGAAGTGGCTGGTTGTCAAACCTACTTGCCTTGCCTTTATTCTAGTATTTAAAAGGAAGCTTAACTTTTGTGAACATCTGGCCTTGTATTTAGACTGAAGCCCTCTTCACTGCCTGACCCCAAGACCTTTTGAGAATCTGGCTTCACATGAACAGAGAATTGAGATGTGGAATATAAGGAAGAATAAATGATGGAACAGAGATGTTCAGCATGACTTGAGATGAAAAGCTGTGGATTCAGCTGTTATGATGCTGGCTTAAATGGGACTTTAGTCATCTTCGCTTCAATTTCCACTTTTGTAGGGGAAGGACTAGACTTTACTGAAAAAAAAAAGTGTCAAAGAGCTG
>QEPC01006937.1:295025-309325 GCA_003113815.1 Sphenodon punctatus | reverse complement strand
GATCTTGGGGCCAGACTGACCCCACCGAGCACAAAAAACATTAAAATATGTTAATTAGTAGCTCTTCAAGTTTGAGCTTTTAGGACATTGTCACTGGAACCTCTGGACATAACATACTAAAATTTCAGCCTAATACCTCTTAGCGTTTGTTTCCTATAAACAAAAAAGTGGAATTTTTCAAACGGACCCCAGGTTTCCATAGAGTTTGCCTATTGGTGTCAAATAGACCCCAAGGCAATGCATTTCAATAGGGGTCAAATGGACCCCAGCTTAAAATAAACCAAAATAAACAGTTTTTAAGGACCATTCAGATAGCAAGGGGACATGGAACTAAAGGCCACTTCAGACTGGCAGCAGCAATGAAAATTAACCCCTTCACTGCAATGAAAATTAAACCCTTCACTGCTGTTATTTTGTGCCTTTGTATCATGGCTGAGTAAAACCATGAAAATATGCTAAGTATTGGGTCTACAACTTTGAGCTTGCAGCACATTGTCACTGGTACCTCTGGCCATAACATACTCAAATATTAGCCAGATATCTCTTATCGTTTGTCTCCAATGACCAAATAAGTTCCAGGGTGCAAAGGCACACAAGGTGTCAATGGAGTTTTCCTATTTGGTTTTACACAAACCTTTTCTGTGGGTATTTTCAGACATTACGAGATCACAGTGAACCACAGTGAATACGCACCTGTGGTCAATGGTCTTGAACGTCTGTTTGGCAGCCGCCAGATGTTCGCCACAGTCAATAGCCGCATGGGGTCAATTTGAACCACGCTTCCCGGGCTAGCAGGGGGAGTGTCCCAAGAAGCGTGGTCAAAGAGGTCCCCAGTGGGGACCCAAAAAAAGTAACGTCTGGCCATGGCGAATCCGGCCCGATGCGGCTGCCGCATTGGCCCCGCCGCTCACCCGTCTCCCCGGAGGGCGGGTGGCGGGAGTGTGGAGGGGGTGGGGCCGTGCGGCCACACGTTGCACCGCACGGCCCCACCCCCTCCCAGATTCCCCGCCGGGATCCCCCCGGCACGTCTGTTGCGGTGTGACGGGGTGATCCCGGTGGGGAATTAATAGGGTGATTTCGGTACGGGGCCAAAGGGCCCCGTAACATCTGAAATCACCCAGTGTCATTTCTCAGCTGTTCTGGTACTGTTAGGTTTCATTTTTTTCAGCCTAGGTTTAAGTTTCCCTTCTGGGCTCAGTTTGTGGAGACAAGAAGTCAGGGAATGTTAGATTTCATTTCTTCAGCCAAGTTTTAAGTTTCCCTTCTTGGGTCAGTTTGTGGAGACAAGACTCTTAGGCAAACATAGAAATGCAAACAAGCCCTGAAGCATCCTAGGCAACAACAAAAGAAATGCAAATAGCAGACTATAAAGGTGCTAAGTGTACTCCACTGTCCTTAGTAAAGCTAGACTATAAGGCATAGCCAGTAATTTGCAGGAGAGAATTTGCATTTGGGGCAAATTTGAGGAGTAAAAACAATCCCCATAAACAGACTCTTTCATGTGTTTCTATATGTGTGTGTGCTCCCAGGACTTGTTTTAAGGTTTTGGGACACATACTATGTTTTGGGGATAAAATAGACCCCACCTATAATGGGTTTTCCCATAAGGGTCCAAATACCCCAAGACCTGGCAATTGCAATTTTTTAAAAGTCAGAAGGTAAGGACTAGAACCATTAGTTTTAAAGTATATTGGCTCAAATCTTCAGCTGCTATGGATCAGCATGATTCCATTGACTTAAAGTAGAGCTGCATAATGCATTGCTTACATGTAAATAAGGATTTGAGGCAGTTACAAGTTATATTTTGTGGTGGACTTTCCACTGACCACTCCAAGTGTGGCGTAGAAATGAAAAGAGGTCTTATAGCTGTATACATTTTGGAGGTGTCATCATGGCTTTACAGAGGAATGAGAAAACTACATGAAGCTATTCCACTTCTAAGTTTATTAACCCGTTAGGAATTTATGCTATGATTTATGAACAGAAGTGCTACCTACTATTTAAACACTGGGTTCCTTAAGTAAATTACCTTATAGCCTAGGTAGTAATATTAAAGTTGGAGAAAGTTAACTTTCCTTTGCTAATTTTATATTTATTTGTATGCTAAGGGCACTAACCAACAACAAAAATATCTTTAAAACTCAAGAACATAGACTTAAAGTGCCACAGGAAATGTAGGCTTAATAGAATTGAAAAAGAGACAACAAATACGAAACACTGGAACAAATCGAAAGAAAAGGATTGCAGCTATATGTAAATCCATTCTGAGTCCTTCATGGGCTTGTTTTCACAAAGAGGTGGTTCTCAGAAATAAGAGAGAATTACATATATAAACTTTGGATCTCTCTTTGATGCCAGACTTTTTGGGCTAACAAACGAGAACTTGTATGAAATTACCT
Organism: Sphenodon punctatus; assembly: GCA_003113815.1. Taxonomy (NCBI): domain Eukaryota; kingdom Metazoa; phylum Chordata; class Lepidosauria; order Sphenodontia; family Sphenodontidae; genus Sphenodon; species Sphenodon punctatus. The sequence continues at coordinate 306,926 of QEPC01006937.1, read as the reverse complement.
TAAGGGGTGTGCATGTCATTTTTGTTATTACAATAATGATAAAGACAATTGTTTTTTCATTATCATTATTGCAATAACGAAAACAACAAATAATAATAATGAAAATAGAAATGAAAATAACATTTTGTTTTTGAAATGAATGGAAAAAACTGAAAAATGTATTACAGGCTATAATTTTTATATTTCGTATTCAATTCTGATGAAACATGGAGAGGATGTACCACACATGGAGAGCATTAGCTGTACCAATTTGTGAAACAATTAACTAAATGGAAGCAATTTTAGAAGCAATTGAATGTTGTGATTTTAAGAAAAGCTCAATTCACATTTATGGCTACAACAACTTTATCTTCTATCCAATTTGCATGAAACCTGCAAATATTATGTTCCTCCACAAGCTTAATACTCCTGCCAATTTTCAGAAAGATTGTATAAAGGGCCCTGATGGTATAAGACATTAACTTGGAAATACATATCCAGCTGTAACATGTTTATAGTCCATCCTCTTTAAAGGATATGTGGGCGAGATATTGGGATGGTCACAGCACAGAATGAGGATATTTGGTTGACATTTCTGCTGGCCAATTGACATCACAAAACGATCTTATACCACAGTGACACGTAAGAGAATCCCTGGCACAGACTCCTTCTCTGCATATGCTGTGCAGGAATATAAAAGTGGGACCCTTTATCATAGCTTTTTGATATTTGGTGGAGATGATCGTGAAAGGGTGAGATACAGTCCTGCCAAATTTCATGTTCACTGGTTGGACTACAAAGATGTTATAGTCATACATACATTTATAAGTTAATTGCTTTTACCACCAGGACCTGTTATCCAATCCTTCTGAAAGTTGGCATACATAGTAAATATCGGAATGAGTACAAAGTTTCATGTACATTAAATGTGATTCAAAGAAGTTAAAGCTAAGAATGTATATGAAGATTTTTGCAAAATAATATAATTAAAGTGCTTATAAAATTGGATTCATTTATCCAATCTTGTTGTAATTTGGTACACATACAGACTTCCATTAGTGGTACAATCCCTCCAATGTTTAGACAAATATAATGGGGCAGGGGAAGCTACAGCCGAAAATGTGTTTTCTATTTAAACCAATGGAAAATGAAAACAAAAGCAGAAACGAAAATGAAAATTTGATATTTATGAAAATGAAAATGACATATTTAAATAACGAAAATGAAAAACTGAAAAGGAAAATGAGATGGACCCCTGGTGCACTCTAATTACCTTGGTGAGACCCAAGCTTGAATATAAAGTTAAAGACAACCTCTGAAGTGAAATCTCATCACTTTTCTTACTCTTGCTAACTCTGGGATGAGGAGATAATGCTGTGACCATCCTAACATCACTCCCACACTTGTTACTGGGAAGTCGGAAGCATCTGTTTAGAAAGATCCAATAGAGATTCTCGTATGTCCTCTGTCACAGTGCTGCAGGATGTGATTATGATGATAATTGGCCAGCATGGATGTGTAAACTATGTCTCCTGATTGATGGGATGCTATCCCCAAAGTCCCAGTTATTTCCCTTCTATGCCTGCCTGAGGGCCGCCCCCTAAGCCCACCTCGAAGCCACTACCGATTGGTCCTGTAAAGCTGGAAGCAGGCAGTAATTGGCCAGTTAATGTGTCTGTCAGTCTTTTGGGTTGCTCTCCAGCCTCCCTCCCCCTGTCATGTCTCTGAATTATATTATTCAGATAAATATTAACTGAATAATGGTCTTCAAGGGGACAACTTCAATTGCTTATAAAATTGGGTTCCTTTATCAAAATGACCTGTAGTTTGGCAGAGATGACAGGGAAGGTATGTGATACATTTCTACCAAATGTCTTGTAAACAGGATGGAATGTAAAAATATTACAGCTGGATATGTATTTTCTTGTTAATGTCTTAGACCATCAGGGCCCTTTATCCAATCTTTCTGAAAATTGGAAAGACTGTTAATCTTATGGAGGGACATAATATTCACAGGTTTAATGAAAATTGTATAGAAGATAAAGAATTGTAGCCATGAATGTGTGTGGAGCTTTTCTTCAAATTACAACATTCAATTGCTTCTAAAATAGGTTCCCTTTATCTAACCATTTCCAAATTTGGTACACATAGTGCCCTCAATTGAGGGTACAATCATTCCAAGTTTCATCAGAATAGAATAATAATAAAAAAAGTTATAGCCAGAAATTTCAGTTTTTCTCCTTCATTTCAAAAACAAAAAGTAATTTTTGTTTCTATTTTAGTCATTATTATTTGTTGTTTTCATTATTACAATACTGATAATGAAAATGACAATTTTCATTATCGTTATTGTAATAATAAAAATGACACACACACCCCTAACAAGTATTTCCATTGATTTAACAGAATGACTTCAGAGTAAGTTGCTGAGGATTAATATCTGTTGAATGCCTACAGAAATCACTTACGTTTGTTGTCAGTAGGGTTGTTCCAAGTAGAAAAAATTCATGAGTATTTTCTGAGGGCCCAAAAAGCAGTCTCGAGTGTTCAGACCACCCTTCACAGCCTCAGAAAATACTTGCGAGTTCCCAAGGCCAGGGGGATGCCATGGGGTGTCGGGGTGAGGTACTTAAAGGGGATCAGGGGGCATAGCAAGTTGATCAGGGTGGATTACAGATGCTTGGTCTCTTCTTGGCTTGTAAGTTTGAAAGTAAAAACAAAAAACAACTGAGCATGCTCAGAAAGGGCTTGAATGGTCCTTTCTGAGCATGTTCGACCGTTTTCAAAGATGGTGCGGGTATAGTAATGCTGCATTGGCAGATCACCATGGAGGAGATGGGATGGGGGAAAGTGCCAGTGTGCCAGGGAGGGCATCATCCAGAAGCTATTCAGATCACCAGGCTAGTGGGCAAAATGATTGCACTGGATGACCAGCCCTTCACCATCATGGAGGGCATGGGCTTCTGCAGGCTGATGGCACTGCTGGCATCCCACTAACAGATGCCCTCACGCACCACCTTCAGCAGGCGGGTGGTGCCGTCCCTGTACCAGGCAGCCAGGGAGGAAGTGATGGAGGGGAGCAGCTGACCAGGGTAGGCGGGCCTGTTGTGCATTTTACAACCAACATCTGAAGTAGCAGAAATGCACAGCTTGCCTGTCTGGCCCTGACCACACACTGGTGGAAGGTATGGGAGGCAGGAAGAGGAGTGCAGCAGCTGGAAGCAGTGAGGAGGCAGGGTATAGGTGGGCCCTACATCACACACAGGTCATTGNAGAAGCAATTGAATGTTGTGATTTTAAGAAAAGCTCAATTCACATTTATGGCTACAACAACTTTATCTTCTATCCAATTTGCATGAAACCTGCAAATATTATGTTCCTCCACAAGCTTAATACTCCTGCCAATTTTCAGAAAGATTGTATAAAGGGCCCTGATGGTATAAGACATTAACTTGGAAATACATATCCAGCTGTAACATGTTTATAGTCCATCCTCTTTAAAGGATATGTGGGCGAGATATTGGGATGGTCACAGCACAGAATGAGGATATTTGGTTGACATTTCTGCTGGCCAATTGACATCACAAAACGATCTTATACCACAGTGACACGTAAGAGAATCCCTGGCACAGACTCCTTCTCTGCATATGCTGTGCAGGAATATAAAAGTGGGACCCTTTATCATAGCTTTTTGATATTTGGTGGAGATGATCGTGAAAGGGTGAGATACAGTCCTGCCAAATTTCATGTTCACTGGTTGGACTACAAAGATGTTATAGTCATACATACATTTATAAGTTAATTGCTTTTACCACCAGGACCTGTTATCCAATCCTTCTGAAAGTTGGCATACATAGTAAATATCGGAATGAGTACAAAGTTTCATGTACATTAAATGTGATTCAAAGAAGTTAAAGCTAAGAATGTATATGAAGATTTTTGCAAAATAATATAATTAAAGTGCTTATAAAATTGGATTCATTTATCCAATCTTGTTGTAATTTGGTACACATACAGACTTCCATTAGTGGTACAATCCCTCCAATGTTTAGACAAATATAATGGGGCAGGGGAAGCTACAGCCGAAAATGTGTTTTCTATTTAAACCAATGGAAAATGAAAACAAAAGCAGAAACGAAAATGAAAATTTGATATTTATGAAAATGAAAATGACATATTTAAATAACGAAAATGAAAAACTGAAAAGGAAAATGAGATGGACCCCTGGTGCACTCTAATTACCTTGGTGAGACCCAAGCTTGAATATAAAGTTAAAGACAACCTCTGAAGTGAAATCTCATCACTTTTCTTACTCTTGCTAACTCTGGGATGAGGAGATAATGCTGTGACCATCCTAACATCACTCCCACACTTGTTACTGGGAAGTCGGAAGCATCTGTTTAGAAAGATCCAATAGAGATTCTCGTATGTCCTCTGTCACAGTGCTGCAGGATGTGATTATGATGATAATTGGCCAGCATGGATGTGTAAACTATGTCTCCTGATTGATGGGATGCTATCCCCAAAGTCCCAGTTATTTCCCTTCTATGCCTGCCTGAGGGCCGCCCCCTAAGCCCACCTCGAAGCCACTACCGATTGGTCCTGTAAAGCTGGAAGCAGGCAGTAATTGGCCAGTTAATGTGTCTGTCAGTCTTTTGGGTTGCTCTCCAGCCTCCCTCCCCCTGTCATGTCTCTGAATTATATTATTCAGATAAATATTAACTGAATAATGGTCTTCAAGGGGACAACTTCAATTGCTTATAAAATTGGGTTCCTTTATCAAAATGACCTGTAGTTTGGCAGAGATGACAGGGAAGGTATGTGATACATTTCTACCAAATGTCTTGTAAACAGGATGGAATGTAAAAATATTACAGCTGGATATGTATTTTCTTGTTAATGTCTTAGACCATCAGGGCCCTTTATCCAATCTTTCTGAAAATTGGAAAGACTGTTAATCTTATGGAGGGACATAATATTCACAGGTTTAATGAAAATTGTATAGAAGATAAAGAATTGTAGCCATGAATGTGTGTGGAGCTTTTCTTCAAATTACAACATTAAATTGCTTCTAAAATAGGTTCCCTTTATCTAACCATTTCCAAATTTGGTACACATAGTGCCCTCAATTGAGGGTACAATCATTCCAAGTTTCATCAGAATAGAATAATAATAAAAAAAGTTATAGCCAGAAATTTCAGTTTTTCTCCTTCATTTCAAAAACAAAAAGTAATTTTTGTTTCTATTTTAGTCATTATTATTTGTTGTTTTCATTATTACAATACTGATAATGAAAATGACAATTTTCATTATCGTTATTGTAATAATAAAAATGACACACACACCCCTAACAAGTATTTCCATTGATTTAACAGAATGACTTCAGAGTAAGTTGCTGAGGATTAATATCTGTTGAATGCCTACAGAAATCACTTACGTTTGTTGTCAGTAGGGTTGTTCCAAGTAGAAAAAATTCATGAGTATTTTCTGAGGGCCCAAAAAGCAGTCTCGAGTGTTCAGACCACCCTTCACAGCCTCAGAAAATACTTGCGAGTTCCCAAGGCCAGGGGGATGCCATGGGGTGTCGGGGTGAGGTACTTAAAGGGGATCAGGGGGCATAGCAAGTTGATCAGGGTGGATTACAGATGCTTGGTCTCTTCTTGGCTTGTAAGTTTGAAAGTAAAAACAAAAAACAACTGAGCATGCTCAGAAAGGGCTTGAATGGTCCTTTCTGAGCATGTTCGACCGTTTTCAAAGATGGTGCGGGTATAGTAATGCTGCATTGGCAGATCACCATGGAGGAGATGGGATGGGGGAAAGTGCCAGTGTGCCAGGGAGGGCATCATCCAGAAGCTATTCAGATCACCAGGCTAGTGGGCAAAATGATTGCACTGGATGACCAGCCCTTCACCATCATGGAGGGCATGGGCTTCTGCAGGCTGATGGCACTGCTGGCATCCCACTAACAGATGCCCTCACGCACCACCTTCAGCAGGCGGGTGGTGCCGTCCCTGTACCAGGCAGCCAGGGAGGAAGTGATGGAGGGGAGCAGCTGACCAGGGTAGGCGGGCCTGTTGTGCATTTTACAACCAACATCTGAAGTAGCAGAAATGCACAGCTTGCCTGTCTGGCCCTGACCACACACTGGTGGAAGGTATGGGAGGCAGGAAGAGGAGTGCAGCAGCTGGAAGCAGTGAGGAGGCAGGGTATAGGTGGGCCCTACATCACACACAGGTCATTGACCAGAACCACACTTCTGAAAACATTCTTAAAGTCTTGAATGCCATGGTGAAGGGGTGGCTAACAGCAGGAGCACCATTCATCATGGGTTTCATGGTGACAGAGTGGGGTGAATATGAAGAAGGTAGTGTGGGATGGCAGGTTTTGGGGCATCCTCTGTGTTCTCCACATGCATCACCTGGTGGTGAGGAATGCCCTGAGCCTGTAGGAGAAGCGACCTGATGGACCCCTTCCCTTGCTGCTTGAAAAGGTAAGGAAGATCATGGGCTACTTCAACAAGAATGTGCATGGATAAGCAGGTGGATCTGGGGGTGCAGGAGCACTGCCTCATGCAGGGTGTAAGCACATGGTGGAACTCCACCTACCTCATGCTGGAGTATCCGGTGGGGCAGGAGTGTAACCTACATGAGGTAGCCCTTGTGAGTGATATTGGGGTGATGTCACTGCTAGGGTGGGAGCAAGGAAAACTGGGTTATGATGACCAATGTTATACATGTCCTTAAGTACAGAGGTGATGGCCCTGATACAAAGGTTGCAGGAGAGGCTGAAGAAGTGCTTCGACCCACTAGTTGGGAAGGAGGAACACATTCTTGCCACCATGCTGAACCCCCAGATGAAGCAGAGTGTGGGAGTTCACTCTGGGGACTTCACCCTGAGGAAGCACACACTGGTGGAGAGGGTGTGGAGAGCAGAGAGGGCCATATGTCAGGATCAGGGCCCTAAGGAGGGAGGAAGTGGCAGGAGGATGAGATGCAGAGCACCCGAGCAGCAGTGCTAGCAGAGGATCCAGCAGCAGATTTTTGGCACCAATCACTGGAGCACACCAGGGCAGGCACTATGGGTACAGGCCATTGGGGAGGAGGTTGTTAGCAGCAGCCACATCTGTAAGGAGCCTGACACTTCAGAGAGGGTGGTGGCCAAGTATCTGGAGGCGCCTGTTGTGGATTTTGGCAGCGACCCCTTGTGGTACACAGCGCAGAAGGGCCAGGTATGGCATGGCCTGGCCAAGGTGGTGCAGGTGTCACATTTCTGTCACTCTTTTTATAATTAGGGAAAAAGGCTAGCTTTCCCAGCTGAACTGGTCAAACTGGATTGGGCCTTTTTCTCCTAAATATATAAATGGAGGTTTACACTTAATTTGAAGTCCGGCTAAAGAAGAAAGTATTGTAAATGACAATACATTTATAAATAAGGGAACATGAGACTTTTGGATTATAAAAATATATGCAAAGTTTACTTAAACATAAATAGAAAATATCAGTAGCTTACATAGAATGGTATAATAGCCAATCAAAGTTACATGATCTTAAAACATTTCTATCTTAAGAAAAAGCTTGTAAAAGCTTAACATATGCACAATTCATTGGCTCAAAGATATCAAGAATTTATACATACATTCCAGATCCATCCCTTTGCCATAAAGATGTTAAATGAGATGGAAGTCCAATGGTATTTAGGATTTCCAATCTGAAGATCATTTATCTGTGTCCCCCCTTTTAAGACTAGCTTGAAATGAGAGGTTCAGTTTCTTAGACTGTCACACTGACATCAGATATGCGTAAGTCAGTAAGGAGATACGCTGGATTCTAATTGGCTCTCTTAAAGAAACCAATCAAAGTTTGACTTTCTTCAAGCTTTAAAATGAAGAGAAGCTTTGTATCAGAGATAATTGTCAGATTACAGAGAAAATAACCAGATCTGTTAGCTATTTCAATATTTATCTCATCCATTAATTAGATAAATATGTTAGGCTAAAATAAACTAACTTAAATCATTACTTTGTTTGAGATGATCTGAAGCTGGTATCATCCTTCATTTGGAAGGGTGTGATAAACTCCAGACACCTAGAGATAACATCCCAGACTTTTTGTCTTGAGAAAACCTAAGCTAACCAGAGGGGCCTTATTTTATGGCTTAACTAGAGATATGCCTGTTTTATGGCTCATCCATTTGGTGGTCTCCTTGGCAACAGTCAAAAGTTCCTTTGGGAAGCTTTAGAAAAACTTCTATTGGAATGTGGCTAATGGGGCCCTAGCTTGAACCATTATAATCACAGAAGCTGATATTAAAATCCAATGCTGTAAAGCACAATTAGCTTACATTAAAACAGAAAGTTAACATATAGAAACTCAAATTTAATAAATTTAAAACACAAATAGCCAAAATATATATGCTTATCACTGGAAATACATGACACAGGAACTGCTCTCCTGCCCACCAAGCAGCATTCCCAGTGAAGAGGTGTTTTCTCACATGGGGGGCATTGTCAGTCCCCACCATTTGAGGCTGGGTTTGTAGAACAGTTGCAGTTGCTAAAGGTCAATCTGCTGGTGCTTGGATTCCCCAAGATGCCCTTCGAGTTGGAGTGAGAGGGCACACTGCCAACTCCAGGAGCAGCCTTGCTGCTTCTCCTTCCTCTGGGTATCTTTTGATGCCTCCCTCCCCAAATGCTGGCTTCGAGCTGAAGATGCCCTGGGGCAGTCTCTGTGAACTGAAGTGGCCCTGTTAGTTTGGGGGTTCCAGTACTTCCCCCCTTGGGGTGCTTTCGCAAGTTCATACCCTGCTAGATTTTGGGGTACGGATGCCAAATGCCTACTATGCTCCTCCACCACCACCTGCCACCAGTGACTGCTCCTGCCAGTGTGTGTCTCTCTCTCGCACACACAAGTTGTGCCCCCCTGGGTTGCTCCCTGCAAGTTGATACCCTGCCAGATTTTGAGATGCCAGTGCCACTACCTGCTGCCTCAGCTCCTCCACCTGCCTACCTGGCACTGCCTGCTGCTGCTACTCCTCCTGCAAGTACACCTCTCTCTCGCACAAGTCCTCCCCCCTGTGGTGCTCTCTGCAAGTTGATACTCTATCAGACTTTGGAGTGCCAATGCCAGTGCTAATACCTGCAGACTCTCCTCTTCCTCCATCTGTTTGCTTGCCTGGCACTACCCACTGTTGCTGCCCCTGTCAGACTTTGGGGTGCCAATACCAAATGCCTACTATGCTCCTCCACCACCACCTGCCACCAGTGACTGCTCCTGCCAGTGCGAGTCTCTCTCTTGCACACACATGTCCTGCCCCCGAGGCACTCTCTGCAGTTTGATTCCCTGCCAGACTTTGAGGTGCCAATGCCAGTGCCAATGCCTGCTGCTTCTGCTCCTCTGCTACCTGCTACCACTGCTTGCTCCTTCAATTGTATCTCTCTCACACACAAGTCCTGATCCCCAGGGAAATCACTGGAGGTTGATGCCCCGACACACCTTTGGGTGCCAAGGACCGTACCAAATGCGCAAAAGTATTTGCCACCAGTGCCTGCCCTCCTTCTTGACTGCTGTTACTCTCTCTCTCTCTCCCTCTCTCCCTCCCTCTCTCTCTATGTGTGTCTTTCTCTTTCTCTCTCTCTCTCTCTTTCATATATCCTGCCCCCTGGGGTGTTTTCTGCCAAACTTTGAGGTGCCAAAGCAAGGCTGACTGCTGTTTAGAAAACTGACTGCTATATATAAAACTGCTGCTGTTCTACTACTGCCAGTCTGTATTGTCTTTCTTTCTCATAACTCCTATGCCCCTGGGACAGTCTGTGCTAGTTTACACCTAGCAGACTTAGGACAGCATGTCTTCTTTGCCACTCCCTGATGCCTCTCAGTGCCATCCTGCCCACTGTCTGTCCATGTCCCTGATGCTCCACCTTTTGCGTGTCTGCTGAGTGCTAGCCTCTCCCTGATACTCTACTTCAAAGAAGTTGAAGCCTTGCTAGGGCTTGCACCACTGTCTGTCTCCTCCTTCCTCTGCGAGTCAAAGCACCTGCTGCTTCATTCCCCTGCCCCTTCCCCAGTGCCTGCTGACTGTCAGTGTCTGCTCTTGCTCTGTTCCCTGTCTGCATGCTACATGCCAGTCTCTTGGTGATATTACTGCTGCCCTGCGGCACTCTCAGCAACTTTGGGGAGTGGTTTGGAAACTTTGGGAAAGTGTTTTGGAGGCAAAATATAAGTACTTCCTCAGCCTTAGAAATCCATACAATAATTCCCCTTGGAATCCAATGCAAAAATAAAAACAAAATTTTAATGAAAACAATTCAAAAATGAAAACAAAAACAATAATTTTAAGATCAAAAAATGAAAAACTACGTGGCCCATTGAGCACACCCCTACTAAATATACATGCATGTATTGTACAAATTCTGGTGTGAACTTGATTGTGCCACAGAAAGAAAAAAGGTGAGGGGAAAGTATATGACATTTTAACACTGATGAAGCTGTGCATTTGAATTGGAGTATATACACACAAGGCATCTATGCCAATCCATCAACTGCCATCTACTCCTCTTTAACATTGAGGTGTACATAAATCTTGATGCTTTCCTTTCTAAACTGACTAAGCAACTTGTTGTTCAGAAGAGCTTACGAGGGCTAGCATTTATAAATGTGAACATTTCAAAAGTAGACTCCTGCTTTGTCATTGTCAGTGTATAAGCTGACAGTGTGGTTACCGTTTCTTTGGGATAATTGCTACAGCATGCTTAATCTATCATATACTATACCAGTCTTCTTTATCTTCAGCAGTGGTTTTCTATTTCTTGTGGTAGGAAATCACTCTCATCCCTTGATGCAGATAGATTGGGTTATTCTGCATGGACAGGATGCACTTGTCTCCAGTACTGAAGGAGGATGTAAACTTTTTTCTCTTTCCTTGAGCTGACTTGCCTCATTCAATGGGATATAGATGGGAAGTTGTTTGTAACAGTTTGGCCATCTTCTGGAGATTGAACAAAAACCAAATAATGGCTCCCCACTTGGGGTGGGAGGTGTCTGCTATAGGAACAATGCTTTCACTGGTGGCTGAAATAGGTTTAATATACCTCATTACTCTGTCTTATATGCAGGACATCTACTGCAAGAATTATATCCTGATGTTTCATTTAAACCCTGACAATAACTTAGTGGCAACGGAGTTGTTCAAAGACCTTGTGCTGACTGTCTAACTAAAGTTGACTGTGGGTGTTTTTAAACAAGGAAGATGGCTGGGGGTGTGGGAGGTCTGTGGATGCTGAGTGGCATATGCTATGGAGCACCCACTCAGGTGGAGTTGATGAGGACGGATTCAAATGGGCAGATCCCAGTCTGGCTACCCTGGCCATGGAGGCAAGCCACCATGCACTCCCTCTGCTATGGACCATGGGGGAAGGGGAAGTACGCTGGGATGACCTTTGCAATTGAGATGTTCCCAATGTAAGTACTGGGGATCCTGGGCTCCCCAGTGCTCCCGGCCAGTTCTTGTGACTTGCAAAGGCCATGTCCCCCACCCACATTGCCTATGAGCGATGGACCAGTCTGCTGGTGTAGCTGGCTGCCCAGTTCGTATGGGTAGGGGCTTCATGGCCACCTGTTGCCATGGAACTATTTGTCTTGCCCACATGGTGCACTCCAGATTTCCTGGCAGTGCTCCATGAGTGGCCCTGAGGGGGTGGTCCATGGCTCATGGGAGTGATCTTCCCTTCACTCCACCTTCTGACAGGCCGTGGGCTCCATGGTTCCTAGATGGCCATGTGGGGTAGCATCTTATTTAAAACAACCTTTCTCATTCTGAGTTACCCACGCTAAATTTTGGCTTCTTATTCTTATTCTTATTCTTATTCTTATTCTTATTCTTATTCTTATTCTTATTCTTATTCTTATTCTTATTCTTATTCTTATT
>QEPC01006937.1:271062-292606 GCA_003113815.1 Sphenodon punctatus | reverse complement strand
TTATCTAGATGACCCTGGAGCTGGAGCGCCACTGCCCGCTCAATAACCTTCCCTAAAAAGGGAAGGTTAGAGACAGGTCGGTAGCTGGCGAGCGCGTCCACGTCCAATGATGGTTTCTTCAGCAGGGGGCGCACCACAGCCTCTTTTAGGCAAGGCGACAACCTCCCCTGCCGAAGGGACGCAGCAGACAGCTCCTCCCCATGTGCTGAACAGAAGTTTGTTGCCTTGTAAAGAAGGTTCTTCGAGATGGTTCCCAACATTCTCACAACTGGGTTGTGCATGCTCACCCTGTTCAAATAATAGCCACATAATGGTCTCAAGCTCCTCTAGTATAAAAAGTGCGCTCCCCCTCAGACTGACAGTTTCTTCCAACCCTTTCTAGAAACAGAAGGAAAGAATTCTATGAGAGGCTTGAAGGGTGGGTATAGGTGAGAATGTTCAGAGCCATCTCAAAGAACCTTATTTACAATGTAGCAACCTTCTGTTCTTCTTCGAGTGGCTCCTCAGATGCTATTTTTACTAAATACGAACGTGCCTGTGTGATCAGGTATTGTTAATAGCATGCAGTTATTTTGATGTGGCCCAGAGGTTTTGTATGTTTGAAATATGTGAATGGGAACATGGCTGGGCGCGGCTTCTGCTGGGGGATGTGGCAATGACCCCGCTATGTGCACCTGCTGTTGTTGCCACCCCGAATGGGAGCCCCTGCAGCTGGGTGTAGGGAGCTCCGGGCCCATCTGAAAGCCAGCTGCCTCCTCAGCGCCTTCCTTCGGCCTGTGGCCTGGGTGCTCACGCCAACGCGTGTTGCCTCTTTGGGATGTCTGGACCCCCGTGACCCAGCTCCGCCCGCCTGCCTGTCGCCCTCTCACCTGGGACCTGCTGCCCCATCCCCCAGTGCTCCCGACCGGCCAGGGGGTTCCCTGTCCCCCCCTGGTGTGTGCCTCCCTCTGCCCCCCTGCTCAGATCCCCCTTTTTGTGTGGGTGTGCTGCTTCATTTGTGTGTGTGCACTTCTCGTTTTGAAGTGCGTGTGCTTTCTGTGCTACGCCCGCTGTTTGCAAGTGCTGCGAGCGCTTCAGATTCCTCCACCCCCTCCCTTCGTGTTTCCCTTCCCTGGGCGGGGCCCTCCACCGTCTTTGGCTTCGTTTGCCCTCCGGCGTCCATGTTTGCGTCCGCGTAATCCCAGTGCCTTGTGGGGCTCCCACTGCGGTTCTCGCCACCACATCACATCTGTTGGGTTCCCCCAGCCCGTGTTCTCTCCAGTTGGCCATGGGAGGTGGTGCCACCCCGTCACGTCTGTTGAGGCCACACGTCTCACCCCGGCCCGCGGTGAAGCCATTCACACCGGAGTGGGATTCACTGGTGTGGATTTCACCGCATCACGTCTGAAATCACCCTAGTCTGATTAATTGGAAGTCTACCCAAGCCTTGATGAGCCATATGTTGAAACAATGGCCATGATTTAGTCTTGGATATTTTTATTTTAATCATACAAATATAAGGTGCTCATCAATCCTCCATTTCAGCATGCAATAAAAAGCCTGCTCCTTTGGAATTAATATTTGTATTGGGTCATTAAAAATTCAAAAATACCCAATCAAATCCTGAAAAGCTGTGCTGAGCCAGTCTCTTCCCTTCAGCTCCCCTCTCCCAGCCCCGGACAAGGTAATCACATGGGTATACATGGGCAAATTCACTACAGTACTCCTCCCTGTTTCCATGGGGGGGGGAAGCAATGGAAGATGTGGGCTCAGCACAGCTTTTTCAGCATTATTGACTGCTGACTCCTGGCAGCTTTCTGATGTCAAATGTTCAGGCAAAAAACAGAATACCCAGTGCTGATGGGGGGAGGGAGGAGGGAGAAAGGAGGAAGCCATGCTGTTCCCTGACAGGCTTTCTTACCTTGTCTGGGACTGGCAGCTGTCTCAGTGGGGAAAGCTTTCCAATGGAAAATTTTCAGGAATGGGAGAGGGGGGAGAGCAGGGGGGAGGGGGCAGACTCAGGATCATTGTCTAGTGCTGAACTCTGCTGGAAACTGCTGAAGGCTGATAGCTGACTCCAGGAGACTGTTGTCTAAGGTACTGAAGAGCCAAGACTGGAAATAGCCAACCTGGGGACAGTCGCTGCTTTTAGATGTGTGCAGTGAACACGCTGCATAAAATCACACTGCGTGTAAATATCCCCGTGTGTGGGATTTAGACATGACATTTCGTGCGTTAAAGCCAGTTGCACATTCTTTTAAAGCCGTGTCTGATTAAGCTGGGGTATAGCTAGGTTTTGGAGGCCGAAGGAGTTACAGTTCCAGCACTAGAGGACTTTGAGAGACTGATATATGTAAATATGTGAATAAAGACTGTATGAGCTGATCCCCATGAAAGACTGGTATTAGGGCCCTAATCCTCAGGGAATTACCCTAGCCACTGCCACCCTGCTACACTGAGAATCAAATATCACCCTTACTCCATAACCTTGATCATTTTTGTTGCCCTTCTCTGCACCTTTTCCAGTTCTACTACGTCTTTTTTGAGAATGAGTGACTAGAACTGCACACACACTATTCAGGATGTAGTGACACTATAGACTTATATACCAGCATTATGATATTTTCTATTTATTTTTTATCCTCTTCCAAATAATTCTTAACATTCAGTTTGCCTTTTTGACCACTGCTGCACACAGAGCTAAGGTTTTCAATAAATTGTCCACAACGACTTCAAGATCCTTCTCCTGAGTCGTAACACCAGATTTAGAAACCAGCACTGCATATATGTATAGTTTTCACTGTGTGCATCAATTTGCACTTCTCAACACTCAGTTTCATCTGTCATTTGATTGCCAGTCATCTAGTAGTGCAAGATCCTCCTGATATTCCTCAGTCCGCCCTGATCTTAACTATCTCAAATAGCTTTGTGTCAACTGAAAATCCGATCACCTTTTTCTTTACACCCTTTTCCAGATTGGTAATGAATATATTAAACAACACTAGACCCAGCAGAGACCCCTGAGTCACCCCACTACTTGTGTCTCCCCATTGTTAATCTGGCCCCATGCATAGGTGACTGGTAACTGTCAATAGTGGGGGGGGGCACAGAAGTGGGGACTGGGCGGGAAGTTGAGCAGGGGTTCTATAGTATTATATAAGTGCAGCTCTGGTTCTGCCTGTGCCATCCCACTTCATCCCCATGCTGACCGCTCCATTTAAAAGCACCCCACCAGATGTGGAGGTGGAACCTGCTCGAGTGCAGCCCTGTTTTTGGCCCTCTGGAATTTCCCAAAGCAGCGCCTGTGTAGCAAGCTGGCCAAACCTGAGACACCAGCTAAAGGTCCACTTTCGGCTAGCTGTTGCCCCAGCTGCATTGTAGAATTGCAGGCAGGCACCAGCCTAAAACGTTGGGTGATCTGCCCACAACTCTGGTGTGTGTGTGTGTGTGTGTGTGTGTGTGCCATGTGGGTGAATCATAGGCCAGGGAAACTGTCGGGTCCATCTAAAATAGACCCAGGCAGGGCTGCAAGAGGATGGACATGGGGTTGAACCCCTGTAGCAGCTCTGGGGGCAGGCAGCCTCTGTGTCCATCTGTTTATACCAATATTGTTGTATACAAGTACTGAAGTAGTGACTAGACACTTCTACAATATCTATCATGAAGATAGATATTGCTTTTCTGCTTTCTCCAGGTAAGAGGCTGCACCTGAATCAGCCCTTCCCCCCTCCCTCCTGCACTCCTAAGGAAACCTGCCAACCAGCTTAACCCCAGAGGGCTGGCCCAGCGGGCAGAAGCCTGTGGGCAGCGCACGAAGGGCGGCGAGAATAGGGCGCTGGCCGTTTTGTGGCCATTGTGAGGCTGGTGCGAGGTCTGCGAGGAGCCACCCCCCTGATGATGACCACGCCACACAGCCTCTTCCGACCATCGCTGCCATCACCGCCGAACATTGCGTGAACAGTCCTGTGCCACCCACAGGCCAGGTTACCCACTCTGCTGCCCAGACTGTTGCCACCTAGGATGCCTCCCCATATCTCCCTCGCCTCATCGCCCTCTATCCCCTCTCCTTCTCACCCTCCTGATGGCTCCCCTCCTTCTCCCTCTCCCTCCTCCAATAGCCTTTCTTCAACCAACCTACCCCTTATTCTCACCCATGCCCATTCCCCCTCCTTGCCCTCATCCCCCCTTACCTATTCCCTGTAAGCCCCCTCCACCCCCCATCTCCCCTCACCCAAACCTTGCACACCCAAACACTCCACAGTCCATTGTAGCCTGTGTGAGGCCGGTGCGAGACCCAAACCCTGCAAACCCGGCCGCTCCACATCCCCCAATCTCATCCACATCCCATTCCTTCCCCCAAACCAATTACCTTTCTCCTGCTCCCTCTGGAACTGATGCTTCTCCGTGACTAAAGCCCCCTTCATCCATGATCTCTTCCTCTCTCGCTTCTTTCAACTCCTTGCTCTTACAGAAACCTGGATCTCGCCCTCCAACTCTGTTACCCCGGCCACTCTATGCTCCAGGGGCCTTTAGTTCTCTCACCGACCCCGCCCTGAGGGTCAGGGGCATGGCGTGGGTTTCCTCCTTGTCAATCCCTGTCAATTCCAAACCCTTTCCCCTCCTCCCTCCCTCTCCTTTCCAACCTTTGAAGCCCATTCTGTGCATTTAGACTCCCCCTTACACCTTCGTGTTGCTGTCATCTACTGCCCCCCGGGATTCCTCTCCTCTTTTCTCCCAGACTTTGAATCCTGGCTCACTTTCTTCCTCTCT
The DNA here is from genome assembly GCA_003113815.1 of Sphenodon punctatus. Classification (NCBI taxonomy): domain Eukaryota; kingdom Metazoa; phylum Chordata; class Lepidosauria; order Sphenodontia; family Sphenodontidae; genus Sphenodon; species Sphenodon punctatus. The sequence continues at coordinate 287,857 of QEPC01006937.1, read as the reverse complement.
GATGATACCCCCCGCTCACATTCTTGGTGATTTCAACATTCACATCGACACACCTTCCACGCCCTCTATCTCCCGCTTTCTCTCCTTGACTTCCTCCTTTGATCTCCGACTCTGGACCGACTCCCCCACCCAAACCGACGGCCACTCCCTCGACCTCATCTTCTCGCAAAATTACTCTCTTGCTGACCTCTCCTTTGATCCCTGCCATAATTCTGATCACTTCCTCGCCTCCTTCAGCCTCTCCCACCAACCCCCCTCCTCCTCCCCCTCTCCGTGCCCCTTCCGCAATATGCAGGCTGTTACCCCCATGGAGTTTGCCTCCTCTCTATCCCTCCTCCTCCCCTAAGTTTTCTCCTCCTCCTCCCCTAACTCTGCCATCTCTGCTCTCAACACCTCTCTCCCCTCGACCCTTGACTCTCTTGCCCCCCTCTCTTCCCGCTCCGTTCAGCCCCCAAACCCCCGCCCCTGGCTCACCCCTAACATCCGCTACCTCCGCTCCTGCACTCGGTCTGCCTAATGCTTCTGGCACAAATCCCGCTCCCTACCTGACTTCCTCCACTACAAATTTTCCCTCTCCTCCCTTTCCTCAGCTATCTCCCTGGCTAGGCAACACTATTATGCCTCCAGGATTATATCTTTCTCTCGTGACCCTCACCACCTCTTCTCTACTTTTGACTCCCTTCTTAAACCCCCCTGCCCTCCTCCACCCTCTTCCCTTCCTGCTCAGGATCTTGCAGCATTCTTCACCTCAAAGATTGACAAGATCTGTCAGGACATTGCCTCCCACCCACCTCCTCCTCCCGCTCCCGCACCACCCCCTCTCTCCTCACATCCTTCCCTCCTGCCTCTCTTGAGGAAATCTTCGCTCTGCTCTCTTCATCCAACCCCTCCACCTGCCCCCTTGACCCAATCCCCTCCTGCCTCCTGACCTCTATTGCTCCCACTGTTGCCCCCCACTTCTATATGTCATCAATCTCTCCCTTTCCACAGGCTCCTTCCCCTCTGCCTTCAAGCATGCCACTGTCTCCCCCATCCTCAAAAAGCCCACCCTGGACCCATCTAACCCCTCTAGTTATCGGACAGTCTCCCTCCTTCCCTTTGTCTCAAAGCTTCTGGAATATGTCATCTACTCCCACTGCCTGGACCTCCTCTCTGCCAACTCCTCCCTAGACCCTCTCCAATCCAGCTTCTTCCCCCTCCACTCTACTGAAACTGCCCTGGCCAAGATCACCAATGATCTACTTGTCGCTAAATCTAAGTGCCTCTACTCCATTCTTGTCCTCCTTGATCTCTCTGCTGCCTTTGCCACTGTTGACCACTTGCTTCTATTGGGCTCGCTTTACTCTTTGGGCTTCCGTGGCTCTGTCCTTGACTGGTTCTCCTCCTACCTCTCTGACCGCTCCTTTAAAGTCTCGCTCCCCGAGTCAAACTCCTCCTCCCTCCCCCTTTCGGTTGGGGTCCCCCAAGGCTCTGTCCTTGGCCCTCTCCTCTTCTCTATTTACACCCTGTCCCTTGGCAAAATTATTGCCTCCCACGGATTCCAATATCATCTCTACGCTGATGACACCCAACTCTATCTTTCTACCCCCTCTCTCTCCTCTTCTGTCCACTCACGCCTCGTCAACTGCCTCTCTGATATCTCCGCCTGGATGTCCCGACGTCAACTCAAGCTCAACATGGCCAAGACCGAACTCCTCATTTTTCCTCCCTCCTCTTCCTCTCCCTCTAACCTGCCCATCTGCATCGATGGAGTCACCATCCATCCTGTTCTCCAAGCCCGCAGCTTGGGCTTCATCTTTGACACGCACCTCTCTTTTAAACCTTACATTGACTCTGGCACCAAATCCTGCCGATTCGTCCTCCATAACATTGCTCGGATCCACCCCTTTCTCTCTACCTCCTTGGTCAAAACCCTTTTTCATGCCATGGTTATCTCTCGCCTCGATTACTGCAACCTCCTCCTTGCTGGCCTCCCTCGCTCTCACCTGTCCCCCCTTATCACAATCCAAAACTCCGCTGCCAAGGTCATTCACTCTGCCCATCGCTTCGACCATGTGCAGCCTCTCCTCTTCTCTCTTCACTGGCTCCCCCTTTCTGAACGTATCCTGTTTAAACTCCTGGTATTCACATTCAAAACACTCCACGATCAAGCTCCCCCTTACCTCTCAGACCTAATCTCCCTACACACTCCTGCACGTGCTCTCCTTTCTTCCTCTGTCCCCTCCCTCACTCTCCCTCGTTTCTCCTGCTCACCTAACCACCTTCGACCCTTTACCCTCACTGCCACCCATGCCTGGAACTCCCTCCCTACCCACATCCACCTTGCCCCTCCCTCCGCTCCTTCAAATCCCTCCTCAAGACCCACTTTTTCTTCGCCACCTTTCCCAATGCCTGCTAGTCATTCCCCATATACTTACTGTCTGCTCTCCTCTGCAGACTGCTGCTACCAACCTTATTGTAACCAAGCCAAGCACATGCACCTGAAACTTCACATCTACTTGAATGTTTGTTTGTCTTCTCCCCTGTCTCCCCCACTGTCCCCTCTCCCTGTCTTCCCCTCCTTGTCTTTTAGATTGTAAGCCACAGGCAGGGACTGCGTCCATTTCTATATTCTGTACAGCGCCAAGTACATGACAGGTGCTATATAAATGTTAATAATAATAATAATAATAGCACACAAGAAACTGTAGGTTTACAGGACCTAAACAACAGCAGGGATGAGTAACAGGGTGAAACATAAGTGAACACACATGTCAACAAGCTGGAATAGAGCTCAGGTTTCCTCTCTCCTACTCTGCAGATATGTCCACTTTCCTGCATTGGGTGGGAGAACAATGCATTTGCATTACTTTTCCACTTTGCAAGCAATTATCTCCTGGTCATGCTAATCTGTTCAAGCCTGCTGGCTACAGTGAAAACCAAACCATCTGCTCTATATCTCTCAGGTGGTAATGGGATGCTGGCTGAATGAGAGCTGAGCAGCAAGTAGTAAAAGCTACTGAATATTGAAAATAAACTTAAAGTTTAGCCACCAAGCCAATCAGCTACTGCTTTTGTCTCAGCCTTTCAGAGGGCTCAATGGGTTATTGAGTAACTCACAGACTCTATTTTTAGTGGTTGATTTAAAAGCAGTAACCATCCTTACTGGTAGTACTTAGAAAACAGGAAACAGTGGCTGGCTGGTAGGTCAAGAATTCAAACTTGGCTGTTGTAATGTGCTATGGTTGTGATGTGTGTGTGTGTGTGTATGTGTGTGTGTGTGTGTGTGTGAATTTCAACCCCTTCCCCCCACCCCCACCCCTGAAAACAAAACAGAATAACAAGATATTTTAGTCCAGCCTCAGTGCACTGGATTATGGGAGAATACACACAATCTCATCTCTGAGAATCTATACATGACGAATCATTTTTCAGCCTAGACTCAAATTGGGTAGTTGGCTATTTTAACTTTGCATAAATGTACACAAATTAATGTATGAAAACTTTATGCAAACAATGTCCACCTCATGGTGAGTGTTAAGACTTTTCCTCTTAACAATTCTTCCCCCTTGGCAGCTCTAAGTCTGGTCCTTTTTATTTGCTAAACAAATGCTTCCCAAATTGTGGTCTGCAAATCTTGGGTGATCCACAAGGCCATGTTAAGTAAGAGGTCAACACAACTGGCTGTTGCTTCAGCAAAGCAAGTTTTCCTTCTGCTGACACTGCGTGAAAACAGACATGACGCTAACCACCCTTTAACCACCCTTGGTGGTTATTTATGCACATTGCAGGGCTGTATTGGTGCCCTATGCAGCCCTGAAACATGCATAAATGACCACCAAGGGTGGTTAAAGGGTGGTTAGCATCATGTCTGTTTTCACCCACTGTGTGTCTGTCTCCAGATGCAGGGAGATTAAGTGATGACCATAAAATCCATGTATTTGCTGCCATCCTGTAGCCAGCATATGAACATTACACTCAGTTTGTGCCCCAGAGATGATCACAGAACAGCTGACAAAATTCAAAGTTGCTCACTTGGTATACCCATGGCCAGACTTCAGTGAGCATATGCCAAGTCATGGCCCTATCAAGTTGAATGCATGTTGGCATGACAAATTGCAAAGCTTGACAATGATCCATTGGCCCAAAATATATAGGAATCACTGTGCTAAACCATCCTGCCTGCCTCAAGTACTGAGTCTGTTGGCTTTCCAGCACTTAGCCTATCCGTTTTCAAATCACAGCTGTTATCATATATTGTGGTAAAGCCAACAGCAAGCAATGAAAAAATATAGGTCATTCTTGAACTCCTATAAATAAAATAAAGGAAGCAAATGGAAGTTAATGACTTTTGCCCAAACATACCTTTTATTTGATGGGTAATAACTACACCTTGAAATCGCTTCTCGTCTCCTTTGGCAGAGCAGAAATCCTTCCCTTGCTTGCAGTCATCTGGTGAATATCTCCAGTAGCATTCCGTTCAGGCCCTATTTAATATGCACCGGAATGATTGTGTTTGATATATATCAACTTTAAATCTGTTTCAACACAACCTTGAATGCCTTTTTGGTAGTATATCACTTCATCAGTCTAGTTTAACTAGATCTGCTTTTTTCATTTTTTATGGCCCCATAAAATCTAGGAATGGAACACTTTGATTTTTCTAGCAGTAATTTTTATTACTTTTAGCCTTTTTTAAGTACTTGTCAGAGAGATACAGTACTTTGTACAGAGTATATTTTTCAGCTTTGCATTATATTTTTATTTCAATTTATCTTAGACAGAATGTGTAATATACATCTAAAGAATACCTATGGTATTTCAAATGAGCATATTAGGAATAGAATTATAATGGATATAAGCCCATGTCCATCAGGATTCTTATATTTCAACGGCCTGCATCTATTCAGGCAAGCGCTTTCAAAAATGTTTTCCAATGAGAACTCACATTGGGTGTCTTCACAGAGACAGCTGCCCCACCTCTACACCACCACCACCACCACCCCTGTTCACACCTCCAGGCAGGCTGTCCATTTAAAGGCGTACCTCCAGATGTGCAGATGGAGCAGAGGAAGTAAAGGCTGGCCCTGCTCTAGGGCAGTCTTGCTGGTAGTAATCCGGTACATCCAAGACCACCACCAGCAGAGCAGACAGCCCAACCCTGTGGCACCAAACAGAGGTGGGGCTGCAGTCCATCAAGGAAAAGGGTGCCCCGGGGGGAAGGGGTGTGAATATCTGGTTTATTAATTTTGTGACTACTTCTGGTGCCTGTGCTTGCTGGCTTTTTTTGGGGGGGTGAGATTTATTTCTCCATACAGTTGCAGACTGTTTTGTGGGGTTGTTGTATTCTTCTTGAGTGAATATCCCTTGCTAGCCTGCATTTTTGTGCACTGCTTGGTTAGCATAATGATAAAGTGGGTGCACTCACTGCTGATGGTAGGCCATGCTGGGGGTACACTACTGTTGTGTGCAGGGGTGGATTTCTGCACACAATTGAACTTTTGGGGGGTTGTCTTCTGCAGAAATTGTCCCACTCCTGCTAGGCTGCTTTTCTGGGTAGTTCTTTTCTGGGTAGTGCTTTGGCTGTGGGTTCAAGAACTTTGCAACAACTTTTGAAAGTTTTCCGTGATCCAGAATTCCAAATCTGAATTCCAAAACTTCAGAAACAACACTGAAGGACCACCAAGTACTCGGGCCGACTATTCAGAACTTTGGTATTTGTCCAGAGTACACGTAAGTACTATTTGATACAGCCCTAGTACAAAGTTACCCCATGATAACAATAATGTCATTTTTTCAAAAAAATGGATGAGGGGTTAAAGTCACAAAGGTTAAAGTCACAATGGGTGTTTTCACATGAATGTGGGAATGCTCACTCCTAGAGCAAGTCCAGGGATGCACCTCCGTGGGTGTTAACAGACACGATGCTGACCCATTTAGGCTTGCTTTGACTTGACTGGGCCAGCCGCCAGCATCATGTCTGTACATTTATTTTGGGTCCCCCAGATGTGGGCTCAGAATAAACCCTGCCCAGGGTGGTGGCTGGGCATAGACTGTAGGCCCAGATCAAAGCAAGCCCACAGTCCAGGCCCAGCAGCCACCCAACTGGGCCAAAGCGAGTGGAACCAGGTGGGAACATTTGACTGGCAGCCATTGTGGGGAGGTGAGGTGATGCTGGGATGTAGCACTGAAGTTTTCTGAATAATGTTTTCTGAATAAAGTTTTCTGAAGTTTACTGAATAATGGCCTTGGTCCTTGGAACTTCAGAATTTGACCTTTCTGAACTGAATACCTTAATATTAAGTAAATCCCAACGTTTTCTGAAGATTTCATTTCAGCCCTACTTTGTACCCCTGTGGGGTATACATGCACTCCAATCAATTTTCATTTCATATAACAGCAGAAGTCAGTATGAGCCACAATACACATACACACCCCATCCCATGCAAAAAAATTCACACAGAAACCTAAGATAAGAGTGTGTCTTAATGGTGTGGTTCGGACTGGGGTAACTTTGTTCCCCATATGGGAAAACCCATTTGTGCCTGGGGTACTCTGTTACCCTGTGTGTTTTTTCTTCCACAAAAAACTAACAGTAAATGGTAAATGATTGTCCTTTGGAGATATTGTGCACAATGATATTGTGCCAGTGACAATGTAATGAAAGAACAAAGTCGTAGGACCACTAACTTCTAAGTTACTGCATGAGATGTGTCCCCAGGGTTTGAATTTGCCCCATGATGTGCAAGAAAACCTGAAATTGCATTGAGATACAAAGTTACCCCAACCATTAACATAGGCTTGGAGTAACTTTGTACCCCAAATGGGCAAATCCATTCGCGCTTGGGGTACAATGTTACCTGAGTGGTTTTTCATCCACAGAAAACTAATGGTTAATGGTAAATGACTATGCTTTGGACATATTATGACACTGACACTGGGGTGTCAGTGACAATGCCCTAAAAAAATAAAGTTGGAGGACCACTAACTTCTAAGTTATTGCATGGGATGTGCTCCAGGGTTGAAATTTACCCTGAAAAACTGGATTAGGTTAATGTTGTCTATAAAATCATATTGCAACACAGGGAGGAGGACAAGGAACAAATATTGTAAATTTTCACTTTTTTTATTATTTTATTTTTTGGAACTAAAAAATTCTTTTTTTCCCTGCAGAGTGTTCTTATTGAATGTGGGCATATTATACATCCGAACATTTGAAATTTATACTAGCCTTTTGAAGACCATTGGAGCTGTCAGATTTCATCAAAACTCTGGTCCAACTAGCCCCGTGTCCTGGTTTCAGCAATGGCTAATAGCGGAATAAAGAAAGAAGGAATAAGTAGATGAAAAAGAGAAAGGAATAAAAAATGTTTTCCGTACTTAGTTTGGACCTAATCCAAAGCCCATTCACGTCAATGGAAAGACTCTACTATTGAATACAATAAGCTTTTTACTAGATGAAAAGCCTTATGGAGTTGTTGTTGTTATTATTATTATTATTATTATTATTATTATTATCATCATCATCATCATCATCATCATCAAGCATTTATATAGCGCCAGCAATGTACCTGGCACTTTACAAAGTAATTTAATAGACACAGTCTGAGAAATGGGGTGTGGGGGAGATGAAGGAAGGGAAACAGAGGGAGAGACAAGGAGTGTAACATTCATGAAGATGCAAGGTCCCAGGTGCACGCGATTGGCTTGGTTACATCAAGAATCATGGGTGCTTGGTCCATGTGGTGAGAATGCGAATACACAGTAGGGATGTGCGAAAGCAGTTCAGATGTTCAGAGTTCAGCCCAAACTCTGTCTGTTCAGATGTCTGAGCCGAACATCCGAACCGAACTTGAAAATGGCCGAACAGTTCGGTCATGTTCGGGTGAGTTCGGATGAGTTTGGGGTCAGGAAAAACATGACTTTGGTTGGGAAAACATGACTGTAAGGGGGAGGCAACTGAGGAGCAGACTTCCTGGCACCAGGGGTGGATACCAGGGGTGGTCCCAGGGCCAAATGATACTGATACCAAAAAAATCTTTGATTTTGGTATCAATTTCAGTATCGATAGAGCTATTTTCAGATGTTCAGCTGAGTCCGGCTGAACCGAACTCCGCCGAACTGAACAGCTGAACCTGAAGTCGGGTTTTGAACCAAAAGACTGAACATCTGAACATCCTAACCGCATTGTGTTCACACATCCCTAGTACACAGACCTCAGGTAATAGATTATACAGGATGGAGGGTATCAGCAGGAGTTAGATGAGGGGAGCAAGAAGTCAGAGGGCAGAGCAGAAGAGGTGGGTCTTGAGGAGGAATTTGAAGGTACGAAGGGAGGGGATGAGGCAGGTGTGGGAAGGGAGGGAGTTCCAGGTGTGTGGGGCAGCTAGGGAGAAGGGAAGAAGGCAGTATGGGGAGTAGGGAGGCGTGGGAGAGCGAGAGAGGGGACAGAGGAGGAGCAGAGTTCACAGACTGTAGTGCGGTGGGAAATTAACACAGAGAGTTGGGGGGATCAAGGCTGTGAAGAGCTTTATAGGTGAAGACTAGGAGCTTGTGGAGGATTCGTTCAGGAAGGGGGAGCCAGTGAAGAGACAAGAGGAGGGGCTGCATGTGGTCAAAGCAACGGGTGAGATGGATGACCCTGGCAGCAGATTTTTGGATGGAGATAAGAGGAGAAAGGAGAGAGTGGAGAAGGTCAGTGAGAAGGAGGTTACAGTAATCAAGATGAGAGATGACCAGGGTGTGAACAAGGGTTTTGGCAGAGGAGACAGAGAGAAAAGTGTGAAACTTAGCAATGTTATGAAGGGAGAAGTGACACGATTTAGCAACAGAGTTGATGTAGGGTTTAAATGAAATGGGGTGAGTCAAAGATGAACCCTAAACTACGGGCTTAGGGGATGGGAAGGATGGTGACCAAGTCGAAAAGGATCAATAGGGAGGAGGGAGAGTAAGAATTGGGGGGGGGAATAAGGAGTGAATGACAGTTTTATCCAATTTGAGTTTGAGTTGACATTGAGACATCCAGGTAGAGATGTCAGAGAGACAGCTGGGGAGGTGAGCTTGAACAAATTGAGAGGTAGAGAGATAGAGTTGAGTGTCACCAGCATAGAGGTGATATTGGAAGTCATGGGAGGCAATGAGTTTGCCTAGGGTCAAGGTGTAGATAGAGAAGAGGAGAGGGCCAAGGACAGAGTCTTCAGGAACACAAACCAAGAGCAGAAAGGAGGAGGAGTTGGAGTTGGCAAGGCACACATTGAAGGAGCAGTCAGAGAGGTAGGGGGAGAACCAGTCGAGGCGGAGCCATGGAAGCCAAGGTAGTGAAGTAAGTCCAGCAAGAATGAGTGGTCAACAGTATAGAAGGCAGCAGAGAGGTCAAGGAGGACAAGAATGGAATAGAGGCAATTAGATTTAGCCACAAGAAGATAGTTGGTGATCTTAGCGAGATCAGTTTCAGTAGAGTGAAGGGGGTGAAAGCCATATTGGAGGGGGTCAAGGGAGGAGTTGGCGGAGAGGAAGTCGAGGCAGTGGGAGTAGACAACACATGCAAGAAGCTTGGAAGCATAAGGAAGGAGTGAGACAGGATGGTAGCTAGAAGGGTCAGAGGGGCCAAGAGTGGACTTTTTGAGGGTAGGAGAGACAGTGGCATGCTTGAGGGCACTCAAAGGGAAGGAGCCAGTAGAGAGGGAGAGGTTGATGATGTTCAGGAAGGAAGGGGTGACAGTGGGAACAATGGAGGTCAGGAGGCGGGAGGGGATGGGGTTGAGGAGGCAAGTGGAATGGTTGTAGGAGGAGAACATGGAGGAGATTTCCTCAAGGGAGGTGGGAGGGAAGGAGGACAGGAGGGAAGGAGGGGGAGGAGGGAGAGGGGAGGGAGTAGGAAGAGGAGTGGGAAGCGATGTCGAGACAGATCTTGTCTATCTTGGAGGTGAAGAAGGAAGCAAGAACCTGAGCAGAAAGAGAAGAGGGAGGAGGAGGACAGGGAGGCTTGAGGTGGGAGTCAAAGTTGGAGAACAGGCAGTGAGCCCGAGAACAGGACTCAATGCAGGAGGCGTAGTAATTCCATCTATCGAGGGTGACAGCAGAAGTAAGGGAGGAGAGACAGAATTTGAAGTGAAGAAAGTCAGCATGAGAGTGGGATTTCTGCAAAAGACGTTCAGCAGCACGGGTGCAGGAGTGGAGGTGGTGAATATTGGGGGTGAGCCAAGGACAGGGGTTATGGGAGCAGGCAGGGTGGGAGGAGAGAGGGGCAAGGGAGTCAAGGGTGGTGGAGAGAGAGGCATTGAAAGCAGAAATGGCAATCAGGGGAGGAGGAGAAGACTTTGGGGAGAAGGTGGGAGAGAGAGGAGGCAAAGTCCAGGGGATTAATGACCTGCAGGTCATGGAAGGGGCGTGGAGAAGGGGAAGAGGAGAGGTGGACAGTGGGAGATATTGAAAGAGGCAAGGAAGTGGTCAGAGATGGGATGAGGCTGGAAGGAGAGATCATTGACAGAGCAGTTTCTATAGAAGACAAGGTCAAGAGAATGGCCATTAGCATGGGTGAGGGAGTTGGTCCAAAGGTGGAGGTTGAAGGACGAGGTTAGTGAGAGGAAGCGAGAGATGGAGGGCTGGGAACGGAAGGGAGATCAACATGAATGTTGAAGTCACCGAGGATGAGTGTGGGGGTATCGTCGGAGAGGAAGAAAGTGAGCCAGGACTCAAATTCAGAGATTAAGGAAGAGAGAGAGCTAGGGGGGCAGTAGATGACAGCGACGCGGAGATGAAGGGGGGAGTAGAGGCGCACAGAGTGAGCCTCAAAGGAAGGGAAGGAGAGGGGGGGATGTAGTTGGAATTGAGAGGAGTTAGTGAGGAGGAGGCCCATGCCACCACCACCACCACTGGCCTTCAGGGCGTGGCTGGTGAGAAAAGGAGAGACCCCCAAAGGAGAGAGTAGTAGCTGGGGTGACAGAGTCGGCGGGGGAGATCCAAGTTTCAGTAAGGGCGAGGAGCTGGAGGGAATGGGAGAGGAAGAAATCATGGATGTAGATGGCTTTATTGGCAGAGAACTGACAGTTCCAAAGGAAGCAGGACAATGGGAGCTGATCAGGGGGAAAGCAGGGAATGGGGATAATATTGGGAGAAGGGGGTGATGGGGCAGATGAGAGATAGAGAGGGTGGGGAAGGTAGCCAAGGGGGAGGAGGAAGTGTGAGGAGGTTGGAGAGAAGTGATGGGCTGGGAGGAAGGAAGGACCAGGGGGGAAAGTAGAGGAAGGAAGAGGTGGGGGGAAAGGGGAAAAGGGGAGAAGGAGGTAGAGGTGTGGGGAAAGGGGAAAAGGGGAGAAGGAGGTAGAGGGAAGACGAGAGATTAGGACAGCCATGATGGTGGGGAGGATAGGTAATAGAGAAGAGACAGAGAAGAATGAGGTGGAGAGTGGTTGACCTACTGGCCACCGAGGAGCCACCAGGTGGTAGAAGTACCCTTACCTTTAGCTGCTGTTGTTGTAGTATTCTGCTGGCGAGTGATCTTATGGCGTGCACCATAATTTTCTAACTGTTTCCTAACACTTCTTGATTAGTGGCATGGTGTGTGCTTGGCTGTGTATTAATAATGGTGTCTGTGTTTAGGGCGGGGGCTCTGAGAATTCTTTTTGTATGCCTTAATATAGGCATGAGGACTTCAGAGTCTTTTGTTATATGGGCCCTTCTGATTTCTGCACCTTCCCCATGGACCCATCCCCTACACTTGAGTACACATGCCAGTACCCCACCCCCCTCATTTCATTTTCATTTCATTTATTCAGGCCCCAGCTTCCGCCATTGCCGAGAAATAAACCATTACAGAGCAGTAGAATATAATATAATACAAAACAACAAGAGATAAAACAAGAAAATAAAAACAATTATATAATCAGAATAAAATAAAAGGAACTTAACCTCAGCTGAGTATAAGTATAAAAGAATTTAATCCACTTTATTCCAAAGAAACCCCCGTCTTTTGTTTTAGCCGTGCATGAATGACTTCCCACTTCTTAGCAGCCAAAGACAGGAAAATTGCAACAGCCTTCAGATCGTCAAGTGATGTTAGATTGCTTAAATAAACGAGGGGTTCTATAGCTTCTACATCTTTTTCCGCCAGTAAGGGGGCTAACCAAACTTCACGTAAATGTTTATAATATGGGCAGTACAAAAAGAAGTGCTCAGCTGTCTCTATCTTATTCATGGAGCACAGACCTCGACGATCTCCATAGTGGGTCCTTAAAAGCCTGCCTTCCAGAACTGCAGTCTGCATCTGGTGAAAGTGGAGGGAGGTATACTGCCTTCTTAAATGTCGGTTACTTAGTTTGTTTAAGTAGGGTTCCCTATTAAAACTAATTTTATAAACACCCAGAATAGGGGCCACCTTCCATGTCCTAAGGGTTTTGAGTTCTTCCTGATTGGCTACATCTCTAGACCTCTGTTCCAATTCTTTTTTCATGGCTAAAACGGACTTGCCATAGAAATACTGAAAAGAAAATCCCAGTTTATTTAGAACTGTGACTAAATATCTGAGCCATGGGTAATCTCTAACACCCATGTGGTAAAGTTCCTTTGCTAAGCACAGTGAATGCAGAGATCCAGAAGGGGACATAGTAACCCTAATCCAGAAGCGGAGTAGTGCCATCCTCCTGTAGTGCTCTATGGTAGGCATGTTGATTTCGGCATGTACCACGCCCCCGGGATGCTTTGTCCCACATTAAGAATCCTCCGTAAAAAATAGTTTTGGATCCATTCCAGAACTATATGATCAGGAGCTGGAATTAACTCAGTCCCAAAGGTGAGCATGGGTAAAATCTTGGATTGAAAAACCCTTAGTATAGTAGAGATGGAGATGTCATAGGAACTATTAAAAGCTCTCAATAGTGCCCTAGCCATCTTCCTAGATACCTGGGCTCTAGTTTTTAGATGATGGACCCAGGTGCCTCTAGCTGTAAAAGAGATCCCCAGGTAAGTAAAAGTATTGATGACCTCCATACAGGTATCTGAAATAATCCATTGATGCGTGCGGGGTTTTCCTCCCACGATAAGTATCTTAGATTTGCTCCATTGAGCCGAAGCCCGTTTTGGAGACAATACTCCATCAAACCAGCAATGGAAGCTTTCAGGCCCTTTTCAGTTTGGGAAAATAGTACTAAATCATCAGCATACTGGAGGGCATAGAGTGGGTAGTCAAGGATCTTAGGGGGATGACTATTACATTCCTTGATAAATACTATCAGATCTACCACATATAGATTGAAAAGTGAAGGGGCCAGAACACACCCCTGGCGCACCCCTCTGTTAATAGAACTTGGGGCACTATCACTATTATGCAAACTGCCCCTCACTCTGGCAGTTTTATTACTATGAATTGCCATCAGAATGGCCAAAAGATCTTCATTTATGCCCCATGTTCTCAATTTCAGCCACAAGCTTCCCCTAGAAACAGAGTCAAATGCTTTGGTAAAATCCATGAAAGCTATGAGAAGTTTCCCTTTCCTAATCTTGGAGTATTTGGTGATAAGATGAGAGACAACAAAAGCACAATCTGTGGTAGACCTATTGACTCTAAAGCCATATTGCTCATTTGGGATAATTCCTTATGCATCTACCCATTCCTGGAGTCGCTGGAGAATGATAGATGAAAAAAGCTTACCCATTACTGGGAGGAGGCTTATTGGCCTGTAACTCCCAGGGTCACGCCGATTCCCCTTCTTATAGATAGGGACTATCCAGCTGACACCCCAGGTGTGGGGAAGCTGTCATCCATGCAGGATATCCCTAAATAGCTTACATATGATCATAGCCCACCAATATGGGCCAGCTCGTAATACCTCAGCCGTCAAGCAATCTGGGCCTGGTGCCTTATTTCCTTTCAAGGCCATGATCAGCTTCTCCACCATAGTCTCCTGGAGGTCAAGATCTAATAGTGGAGTTTCAGGGTGTAAGCGCAAAGTCATATCAAGATCTTGGTCCCTTAAGGGGGAGACATCCCCTACCTCATACTGCTCACCAAAAAATTTCTCCCAAACAGAATTAGGAACCAAAACTGAACCTCCACTCCGAGGAGGAAGTATTAACTGATTCAAGGCCTTCCAAAGCCTTTTGGAGTCGCCCTGCCAGGCAAAAACTGCTAGCTCTGCCCACATGCTTTTATAATAATGAAGCTTTTTAGCCTGGGTAAGCTGCTTGTAATGATATCGAGACTTCCGAAGGTTGGAAAATGCTAAATCAGTTCGAGCTGTGACCCAGCGTTTCTTGACAGCAGAGAACTGCCGTTTGGCTTCTCTACACTCCCTATCATACCAGTAACTAACTTGCTTCACAGAAGCTTTCCAGGGAACAACCAGCAAATTTTCTTTTAAAAAAACCATAATCACTGCAAATTTAGTTAGACTTTCCTCTGGATCAGGATTTTGGAGGAATTGTTCCCCCAGCTCGCCCAGAATACCTGCATAACATAGGTCCTGCATCTTGCTGAATAGGGTCACTGCGTCTCACTTCTTTACTCTCTCTCTATGGGGCAAACAGCTTATTGGAGAAGGGGGGCATACAAATTATGGCTGCACAATAATTTGTGCCTCCAATACCCTATGGTTGCTTTCAGGTCTTACATGGAGTTTAATTTTATAAAAATTATCCCAGGTAGCAGGATCTATGAAAATATAACCCACCACACTCTGGCCCAAAGGGCCATCATAGGTAAACTCACCTTCCAAGTCCCCTTGGAGTCTACCATTGAGTGGAATCAGGCCAAACATTTGGGTGAGATCCAAAAGATGGCAGCCTGAGCTGTTAAGTATCTCATCATGAGAATTCCAATCAGGTATCTGCGGTGGAAGATACACTCCCCCGCTCTCTACACCAGACACCTCAGAGTTATTCCCAATTCTTGAATTCCAATCCCCCAGGAATATGTACCATGCCTTAGGGAACTGCTCTTACCAAGCACTAGCTTGTTCCTCCAACGAGGCCCAAACATCCTCATTGTAATAAGGGGAAAGAGATGGTGGGAAGTAAGCATTAACAATTATATACTGGACAGAATTGGCCAAGCTTAATACACCTGCGTGAAACTCTGGCCTCGATGAACACAACAATTGAAAAGACCAAAACTGAGAGGAAGAAACCAAAAATGGCTGAGACCCACCCCTTATCTTTCATCTTTTGACCCCCATGTAGCTCAACTACAAACTTCCCCAAGCAATATAGATTGCTTGTGGGGTGGTGGGTGGTGGTTATTTAAAGGGAGCCAGGTTTCTTGTAGGCAAATAAAATCAAATTGACATATATTCAATCCAGTCCCTGTCAGGCAATTTGGATTCCAATCCTGCAATATTCCAGGATGCTATTTTAAAGCAAGCTTCCAATGGTAACATTACTTCCTCTAAGGAGCCCTCCCTCTCTCTCTCTCAGCAGGTACCCTCATCTGATTCTTTGCACGCTGTATTGGCTGCCAATAGACTTCCAGGCTCGATTCAACGTGCTGGTGTTAATCTATAAAGCCGTAAATGGTCTAAGTCCCACTTATCTGAGGGATCACCTCATCCCCTGGGTCTTAGGCTGGCCTATGTGATTGACCGGGGGCACCCTTCTGGTGGTCCCGTATTGTAGATGGATAGCCACTATAAGGAGGGCATTCTCGGTGGCCCCTTCATTGCTGTGGAACTCCCTTCCAGCGGAGATTCACCTCTGCCCGGATCTGCTCACGCTCTGTAAAGCTGTAAAACCTGGTTGTTGCACCAGGTGTTTGGAGGAGGATACAGGTAGGGTAGAGTGAGCTGGGATGGGAGGAGAGGGTTGAGGGAAGGAAGGGGGGGGGTTATTGGGTTTTTTATGTCCCTGTTTTTATGTCTTTGATTAGTTGTGAGTCATCTCAAAATGCCTGAGGCAACAATAAATACTTGTATAAATAAATTTCTACTTCATGCCCCCAAGTCTCCCCCCAAGAAGAACCCTTAGAGCTGGAACTAATCTCCCCATTCTTGGTCTAGTAGATTAGGTCTCAGGACACCTTCATTTTTATTTGAATTTTTTTGTCAGCTCTACATTTGTGTGATGGTCATGGGAATAAAAATGAGAGAGTGGGAAGTGGTGGCAGAAGAGGGTGCGCACCCACCCTGTGTATAATAGGGGGTGGCCTCTTCCCTGATTTTATAACACTTCCTGCTAAATTGCACGAGAGAGACTCTCCAGTCCATTTTTCAAAGTTTGGGGATGGGGCTTTTAAGGCCAAGGGGATGGAGTTGCCCCTCCCCACCCCCCTTCAGTTTAGTCTGTAACGCCACAGGACAAGAGTCAAACTAATTAGCTATATTTGGAGAAAAAAATAAACGTATGCATCTAAACCCATGACTTTGAAGGAGTATCTCAATAATTGTCAGTGAGACCTCTCTGGGACAGATGTTGGAGGATTGCAGCCTCAGGCCCCCATGGGGTAGATTTTCATATGCTAAACAGTAGTAATTTTTAAGTAACTTTCAATGGAAGTTCCATGCTTATGCATCATTTTTGCCTTTGAAAATCTATCCTCATTTTGAAAATAGGCTTCTAAATCACAAGCAGTTTGAAGTTTTAGCCTTCATTTGTCTGTAATTCAACTTTGCCCCCGCACTAGGAATAAGACTCAGACACAAAGGATATGGGTAAAACTGGCCGCAGCTGTTTTATTGAATCCGAATTTAATTAATAACCTGTTAAGAAACAAGACAACCAATTACGCCAATTGAACTGATGAATAACGGTGGATAGAGTTAAAACCAATTACCCTGCTTCAAATTGTTTCCCATGCCGAATTGTGAGGCAATTAGAATGCCAATTAGAT
>QEPC01006937.1:249747-265329 GCA_003113815.1 Sphenodon punctatus | reverse complement strand
CCCTTCTCCTACAGCAGAGTGGGGGGGGCGTGTAGTCAAACCTGAACCTCTGCTCAGTACCCCTCAGCAAGCACCAACTCTGGCCTGCACATTAACCCCAACCTCGGCCTGATCCTGCCCCACTGCCGATGGCAGGATAGAGTGGCTGGGCCCCTTTCGCCTAACGAAGGGGAGAGGGGAGAAATTATGGGCAAGCTTGCCCCACCCTCAGCACCCCCAGGCAAACACCGTCGCCTGACTGTCCCCTTCACGAGACAATTCCCCGATCTCAATTCCAACCGGAGGGGGGGGCCACCCGATAAACAAACCCCCGACAGTTAAACGATCCCCCCTTTTTTGCCTCCCCACTTCCCTGCACCCAGCTCCACGTGCAGTCAAGGGGGTGGGTCAAGGGGAAACTCCGAAGCACAAACCCCCGACACCGAGAAAAACCGTCCTCCTCCGCCCCGCCGAGAGACAATTCCCCCAACCCGAGACAATTCCCCGAGCCCCGATCTCAACCGGAGGGAGGGGGGAACCCCCACCCAACAAACAACTCCAAACAGCTCAAACCAATCCCTTCTTCCCTGCAAGCAGCTCCTCTGACGCCAATGAGGAGGGGGGGCGGTTAAAAGGGGGAACCCCGGAGCGCCGACAAAGCCGTCCTCTTCAGCAGCGCGCCGCCAACCAAGTGAGGGGCTGCCCGGCGCGCTGCACCACGTGGCCTTAACCGGCCAATCAGAAGAGCGCATTTTTGCGTCACAAACCCCCGCCGCTGCAAACTGCAATCCAGACGGATTGCAGCTTGCTCCTCGTGCGACCAGCTTGTTCCATCCCCACGCCAGCGGGAAAGAACAGGACGCCCCCCCTGGTGCCTCATTCCTTAAGAGGCGGGCCCAAACTTCCCCCGCAGCGCACAAGGCGCTTAGCGGGGGGATTCTCACCTTGAAATGAAACAGAAAGTTGATTCCACATTAGACCTTATGCTGTTTCTATTATTAATGTTAATTGTAGACCTATATAAATAAGTAATTTTGTTTTTCTTTTCCTTCCAGAAACTGTGACCAAATATCTCTAAACAGTATTCCTCAACTATACCATAAATACCCCTGGGTTATTCTCATTTGGTTAAATGAATATTAATAATGTGTTTAAATACTACCTATAATATTACAGAGTCAGCTGAGAACAAGAACACCTATCTATCTAATTAGAGAAGTTGAATGACAGTGGGAAAGGGTGTCAGGTTAAATCATCTTTCCTATCACTGCATTGAATTAGCATAGATTTAATGCCAGTGATAATTTTATGCAATTGTGAGATCAGTAGTTTAATGCATCTGGCATAGAGAGGGATTTTCTTTCTCTGACAGCACTGAATAAACCCCTATAATCCTTTTCCGTTAGCTCTCGCATGCATCCAGGCTTCAGTTTAATAAAAGGCCAAAGAAATCAGGATTCTGCCGAGTTCCTGCGGCTCAAGCACAAGGAGAATGAGATGTTATCTTGGGGTGGTTGTGGTTCAGAATCATTAAAAAGACTAATGGTTGGATTGGAGGGCTAAGTTTACATTTCCACTTGCTTGTATGTCGCAGAAGCTTCCCTTTTTAACAGCAAAGTGCAGATTGACTCTAATCTAGCAGCCAGATATCCAAGAAAATAAAACGAAAGAGAAAAGAAACCCAGGTTGGAAGACTTGGTACATAAGCTGCATGATATTGAATGTGTTTGTATCTGTTATAAAGGGACCAGTCTCAAGAACTCAAATTCACCCATCATCAAAATTTTAGGATAGGGGAAGGGAGGGGAAATACAAAGACACAAGTTTAATAGGTGAGATAAAGTCTGTAGTCCTTGCTATTTCCATTCATGCCTACAAACTAATAGTGAGAAAATGAATTAGAATTAAGGACAGATTTTCAAATAAATACAAGCTCCTATTTTGTGTGCATATGAAAAGGGGATTTTCAAAGAAGCCTAAATCTCTAGATTTTCTCTGAAGTGTTAAGTTCCTGAAAGTTTGAATTTCAAAGGCAAAAAATAGTTTAGGTTCCCAATTCCATGTGTGTGTGTGTGTGTGTGTGTATGTGTGTGTGTGTGTACATGCATGTGTGGTTTTTGTAGGACTTAGAAGCATAAGTGATATTGTACATGCCTGATCTACCCCGGGCCTTGGAGTCCCCATGTTCTTGTCACCTAGCAGCCTGTCCTGGAGCCTACGTGGCTCCTCTGACCTGCTTGGGCTGTGCCATGCCACTGTGGAGTGCTCTGGTGCTTATTCCTGGTTGTTCCAGAAGCTAGGGGTGGGACTATCAGTATCAGTTTAATCCGATAATACCGATAATGGCCGGTATCAGATTAATCCGATAATACCAATACTTTACCGGTATTGGAATACAAGAATTTTAACATTGCCAGCTTTACTTGATTTTTTACATCACCGCCATTTAATAATGGCCGTAATGTAAAAAAACCCGGTAAAATCGGCAGTGTTAAAAATCTGATATTCCGATACTGGTAAATCCAATATCAGGTATTTCCCCTGGAGTCCCACCCCTACCAGAATCCATCCCTCTGCCTCTCACAGGTCTACTGATCCTTCCTGCTGGGGTCCTGGGCGCTCAGCAGTAGAGCAGTCTGCCACCACTCACCAGTCTGCACCAGACTTAACAGCTCCTTTTAACCACTCCTGACAATTTTGCCAATCCCGGCCCGCACCAGCTCAACTTTTTCATTCACACTCAGTCTCCATGGTCTGAGCCACTCCTTGGTACCACAGGTGGTATTGGTACTTGGGGTCCTACCACCTCCCTGCTAGATCCATTTTTCTGGCTAGCCCCACAATCTCTCCTTCTCTTCCTTGCCCGCACTCTGGGTCACGCATTATCTCTTGTCTTCTCCTAACTCTCATCTTTGAGGCTCATTAACTCTTTGTTTCCTCACCATGTACTAATTTCCCATTGTGTGTGTGCTTTTATAAAAGCATATATGTGTGTGACCACACACACAATGGGAAATTAGTACATGGTGAGGAAACAAAGAGTTAATGAGCCTCAAAGATGAGAGTGAGGAGAAGACAAGAGATAATGAGTGACCCAGAGTGCGGGCAAGGAAGAGAAGGAGAGATTGTGGGGCTAGCCAGAAAAATGGATCTAGCAGGGAGGTGGTAGGACCCCAAGTACCAATACCACCTGTGGTACCTTTGTCGTGGGGGGGGACCCTTTAATCTGCTCACAAAGGATAAGGCAGCAACCTTTCCGGATATCGTACCCCCAGACAATCCCTTTTGATGGAGATGCATTGCAAACTGGATGACTTCAGGTTCTCCTATGGGAAAACCAGTTCCCCATCCCTTGCTGGTTCTAAATAGCTGAAATTCCCGGAAGGCCCTACCGTATGTAGCTTGACTTCTGGGAGCCAATGATCCCTGCACAACCTCTAGTGCCTCTATCTCCCAAGGTTCCAAACCCCTGGTGGTAGGGGGTCTGGCCATTCTCTGGCTTGCGGTCCCATTTCCCAGAATCGCTTGATCTGAAACCGAGAAAGGGCATCGGCTATGCCATTGTCAGTGCCTGGTGCGTGCCATTCCATGAACAAGATATTATCTTTCAAACATGCACTGACTAGTGTCCGTATCAATGACATGACCCTTGGGGATTGGGACGAGAGGGTGTTGACCACGTGCACTACCACCATGTTATCGCACCAGAAAAGTACAGTGCTGTTGGCAAATTGCCGCGCCCACAATAAGACAGCGACAACTATTGGAAAAAGCTCCAAAAATGTTAGATCTCTGGTCACACCCTTTTCGTGCCATTCGTAGGGCCATGGCGCAGCGCACCAGTGGGCACGAAAGTACCTCCAGCTGAGTCGGAGTGTACCTGTAAGTAGGCCTTGAGTAACATTCGATCCCTCCAAAAGCTCACACCATTGTAAGCCTGCAAGAAGTCCAGCCATGTCTGCAAATCCTCCCTCATGTCCTGAGTGACCCTAATTCTATAATGGGGCTGTACATGGCCTTTCAGCTTACTGTATAGTCTAGAAAGGAAGGTTCTGTCTGGGGCCACCACTCGGCATGAAAAATTGAGGCTTCCTATCAAGGATTGAAAGGCCCGCATGGTGACTTTATGGGCTGCCATGCATTCCCTAATCTTTTGTTTCATGCTCTTGATCTTATTTCTTGGCAATCTGGACTGCTTCAATTTAGTGTCAAGTTCTATTCCATCTTTTCAGGAGCCAGGGGAATGCCTAGCTCCCTGGCTAATTCTTGGAAAAGGCGCAGGGCAGCTGCACACCTACCTTCCTTGGGTGGACATATTATTAAGAAATCATCTAAATATTTTTTTACTTCGCCCTCCTGCAGACATTGCCTAAAGATCCATTCTATGAGTGAACTAAAGTGTTCAAACGCAGAACAGGATATAAAGCACCTCATGGGCATGGCTCGATCATAGTAATACTTGTCTTGAAAGTTAAATCCCACAGATGCTGACTACTGAGGTGCATTGGAAGCAGGCGGAATGCCGACTTGACATCACACTTTGCCATCAGTGCACCCCATCCCATTGCCCTTGCCTTATCAACTGCCTCATCAAATGATGCATACCTAATGGATGCTAGATCCCTAGGTATAGCATCATTCATAGAGCTGCCCTGGATGTAGGATAGGCGGTGTATCATCCAAAATTCCCTGGGTGTTTTCTTGGGGATGATACCCAACAGGGATATCACCAGGTTGTTTATGGGGAGGGTGTTCAAAAGGGCCGGCCACCCTCCCTTCTGCTACTTCCTTTGCAATTTTTTCTTTCACTAGGTCCTCTTACCCTTCCAGTGATTTCAAGTTCTGAATTATCCTATGTTGAGAAACTGGGCCCTCTGGGATGAGGAATCCCTGTCTAAAACCCTGTACCACATACTGAACTTCTAACCTGTTGGGATGACCCTCCAATGCTCTGTCTAAGTTCTCAATTCACACTGGTGTCAGTCCCCTTTCCAGTGCATTGCCTGGGTGATATTCCTCGACTTCCCTTTCCATTCCCTCCACCTTGGCTAAACCTGCCTCTGCTACCCTTCTGCTTCGGGCGATAGCAGGTATTTTCTGGGTGCCCACCTCCACAATTGGAGAAACTGTGCCGAAACCTGCAAGTGGTTTGGTTGCACCGACCCACCTTGTTGTATTCCCAACAAGGGCCTGGTCCACTTTGTCCCATTCTGCGACTGTCATCGCGAAAAGGATCATTCGCGGGCGCCACCCCCCCACACACTAAAGGGTGTCCACTGTCTGCATGTGGTGCATTCGTGGCATCGATCATACATTCGAGCCACAAATCCGGTGCATGTTTGTCCCAAGGGAGCCCTGGCATGTTGGCCGCTCTATGATGAAATGCTTCGTCATAGCATAGTCATGCTCCGGGGGTGCCTGTGCCATATGCCCTAAGAACGATGTCCGCATATTTATGCAGCTCCAATCCACGCCGTGGATCGGCCTGCATTATTACCCCCATATAAACTGCGTAAGCGGATGTCCAATTATCCCACTTGTGATCCCACTTGTGATCCGCTTTTGGGTGACGGAACTTTTCTTTTTCTTTCGTGTCCCCTTGCTCCACGTGATCCACAATCAGATCACTGAACAATAGTGCGAAGAGGTCCACATACTCCCTAGCCATATTTTTTCCTTTGTTGATTGCAGCAAGTGATTGCCAAATGGACCGGCTACATCTGGTATTACTCTCCCAGGGGGATGGGTCACCCTTGGTGTTTCTGTGACCAGGGACGTTTGTGACAAGTTAGTCACTACAGTCAGAAGGGCAGGATCTTTGGGACATGCCATCCCCCCCAATAGCTTCACCTGTCACCCTTGGTGCTGGGGCCTCCTGTCCTGTGTTTGGAACTGTCCTTGGGTTAACCCACACCCAAACCCTGTTAACCTTAAGGAATTGAGGGGGCGCCTGTTGCTGGCAATGTGCCACCTGACCTGTTGGGGATACACTTGCCTGACCTCCTGCTAGAATACACAGGGGTTCTGCCTGCCTACCAGACATCCCAGCCTGTGCCCAAGGGTCGGAGGCCATTCCCAAAGTGGATGAGGCAGCCCTCAACACTCTCTGGCACTGGTAGTCCCCAAGCCCGGGGATGCCCCATTGGTCCACAATATCCCTCCCTGAACCCCTGCTGTGTCAGGAGGGGGGTTGCCCCCTCTCATATCTCCCTTGTGATGACTACTCCCCAACGGGGGGGGGGGTCAGGCCCAATGAGTACAGAGCCTCTATGCTGATTGGCCTTTGGGGTTGCAGGGGCGGGGGGATCACCGCTCCCTGCCCTACTGTTTGAACTGCATACATTCGCACGCTCTGGTGGGGGCCCTGCCAGGTCCCCTTCAACCTAGTATCTAGCCAGGGGCTGCACCACCCTCTCCCCATGCCTCAAAACCTGCTGTCCAGAATGGCTTTTCTGGAGTCCCCTTGGATGGGCCCCACAGTACTCCCCACTGGAGTCCCCTAGGGGATTTCCCCCTTCCTCCCCCCATCTTGTAACTGAGCCCCCTCCTGAGGCCAAAGCCTGGCTTCTGGGCCCAATTGCTTGTTGAGCGGGGAGGGGGGCAGGCCCGCATTTGGGTGTCACACGTGGCGAGGTGGGCCATCATGGAGGCTCTTGAGGGATCCTCCCCTCCCCCTCTCCTTACACCTCACTCTGGTTGGGTGGTTGGGGAACAGCGGGGCTCTGCCGCGCAACCGCTGCCAGCTTCTTCTTTTGACCTCCCGCCCCCTTCTTCTTAGCGCAGCCCATTCTGCTGCCTTCACTGTCGGGCCGCTCAATTCACAGGCCAGTAATCAGCAGCGAGGAAGCATGCTACTGATCTGGTCTCTGCCCGCCGCCGAATGCCGCTCATGCGGCCCAGAGTGACTCCGCCCCTCCTACAGGGGGCGGATCCACTCAATCTATCGACGCACTTCAGGCGCGTAACGCCTCATTCCCGGTTGCCATGGCAACCTGCTCACAGGCAAGGGAGCATTCTACCATGCTCCCTGCCACGGCCTTTTGTCCTGTGCCTCCTTCCTGACGGGGGCTCAACAAATTCCCCGTCACCGCCATGGCAGCAGCGAAGGGGACTTTTTTCTACTCTGTTATCCCAGACAACCTGTGCATGCTACTTCTAGATTGTGGAAACTTTCAGAATTATCTACCAAAATCTGACCCAGAACAAACAGTGAGATTTTTAAAAACCAGCAACCAAAAGCTCAAGCTGCAATTCTGAAACCATTTACAGGTAGTTCAAATCAAGTAAACTTGAAGTTAATCAAGTAAACATGAAGGTAATCATGCTAACTAATTGTGGTTAAGTGTTTTCAGGCTTGAGTTCTCCAAAATGTTCTAATGTGCATAGGGGTACCCAAATCTTATCAAAATTCTGTGACAATTGGGGCCTTAATCGATCATGGAGAGGTATGGGGGAGAGCTGAGATGTTGTGCAAGTGAGTGAAAAGGATCAGTATTAGCAATTCTAAGAGAGTTGCTTAATAGATTTAAGTAACATGTGCAAAACAGGATTGGAAGGATGTTTAAATTACAAGTTAGAGATCTGAATAATGTGCAAAGCTAAAAGTTCAGTTTTCAATAGTCAGTTCAATATTAGCTTGGGGCTGGCAGAATGCTTAAACCTAGAAGTTTTTTAATGATGGGTTTCCAGTTTGGGTAACTTTGACACCAGGTCTGGCTGTTAGTCTGCCTCAATTACAGAATTTTAGAATGATTATAAGGGAGTGTCAGACTCTTTTCTATTGCTTTCCCTCACTTCCATGCTTCTTTCCATTAATTACTGAAGGCAGTGAACCCAATCACAAATACTGTGGATCCTGCACGCATTCCCATGCACACAGTTTCTGTGAGGCACAATGTTCCCGCAATAGGGATCCTCACGACTTGTGCACAGTTGCACGTGTGGCTCTGTGCACAATCCACAGCATTTGGGATCAGGCTCAGAGAGTATTTCTTGATTCAGCATACCTTTCTCTGATACCAGTGTATATGATTTAACCAATTTCTGGGTTGATGAGGGCATCCTGTGCTGGAACTTTGTGGTCTGAACTGTGAAGGCTAAAACTGTCGGATTCCTTCTTGAAGCCTGGATTTGAACTTAAATTAATCAATGCCCATGCCCATAAATGGGTAAAAACTTGGTAAAAAGCTACTAACCTTGGCAACAGACACAATTGTAGAGCTTTTGGGAGAAGCTTGTTTCTTCATTGAGGTCCACCCCTTAGATCAGGAAGCAAGAACCTTTTCCCTCCCATTAGCCAATTTGAAAATTAGTGCAAGCTCTGTGGGTAAGAAAGGACTTATCTGGGAATGGGAGCACTTTGTGTGTAGGATAGGGAAAGGTAAGGAAGGCTCTAGATCATGGATCCCTCCTCTATCCTTGAGTGCATTCCCTCATCTCTGCTCTTTCCCCTTGAGTTCACTCTTTCAATGGTATAAGGTGACAGTTGGATCCACAGGTCAGATCTAGGAATTGGAATAAACAACAGCTGCTGGTCAGATTTTGTCCAGGATCCCATGTTAAGCTATTTCTGGTTGATTTCAAGTTGTCTAGGTCAGTGTTTCTTAAACTTTTTTTCAACCGTGCCCCCACTTCCACCTATCTATAATCCACCACACCAACATATAGACACCATTCTCCCTCTCTCTCTCTCTCTCTCTCTCTTTCCCTTGACACCCCATCGTTTTGGAAATTTCCCCTTGCTTAGTCATAGTGTGATACTAGGTGTTTGCCAGCTGGGGTCCTTCTCATGACCCTGTGGTGGTGGTTGGGGGGGCTGGCTACCCAACAGCTGCTGATCAGATTTGTCCTAGGGCCACATGGTCCACTGGTTACATGGTCTAGGTTACTGAGGCTGCTTCCACACATGACAAAAATAGATTCTTATAAGTGCTCGAGATTATACTGGGTGTTATAAATGCTGGAGTTTTGTAATGTGTGAATGCATTATTTCCCTTTTATGCAGCGAGATCTCACAGCCTTGTAAGAGTCACATCTGGTGGATCTTACAAGGCTGCGTGTTCTTGCTGCATAAAAGGGAAAGAATGCATGCACATATTACAAAACCC
Source organism: Sphenodon punctatus (assembly GCA_003113815.1). Classification (NCBI taxonomy): domain Eukaryota; kingdom Metazoa; phylum Chordata; class Lepidosauria; order Sphenodontia; family Sphenodontidae; genus Sphenodon; species Sphenodon punctatus. The sequence continues at coordinate 256,243 of QEPC01006937.1, read as the reverse complement.
CAGCATTTATAACATGTAGGAATTAACCCCTCTGTGAGAGGGTTGTTGGGTGAAGGGGTTTCCATAAGTAGAAGAGAAGACTATCATTTTAAATTTGCTTTCTTTTTAAACTTTGTGTATTGTTGAATTGTTTTTTCTGTAATTCTTTTGTATTTCTTTGTGATTTTTTCTGTTGTAGCCACTCTGAATCCAAGTGGGATAGAAACCCAAAGTAGTAGCTGCAATATAATTAATAATAATAATAATAATAATAATAATAATAATAACCTTTTAAAATCTAAATGTGAAATAGTTTTTATGACTGATCAGTCATTCTGAAAACACATCACAAATCATGGTCAGCAACATTATAGTCACTTTATCCTTGAGGAAACTGAGGCACAGGGTGATTTCAGATGTGAAATCACTACGGTCCGGGGTCCATTTCGGCCCCTGGACAGGAATCAGGCCGGCCAACCTTTAGACTGATTCCCTGTCGGGGTTGGGGAGGGGTTGCACGGTGTGACGTGCGGCCGCACAGCCCCATACACACCCCCTGAACTCCACCAGCCACCCGCCCTCCAGGAGATGGGTGGATGCAGCGGTCAATCTGTCTGCTGTGTCTGACCCCACCCCGAGGTCTGGGCCATGATCCAGAATCAGCCAAGTAACAGACGTTACCTTTGGCCAATTCCGGCCCATGGTCCAGCTAACCACGCTTTCAGTGTCAAAGAGATTCCTGCCAGGGGTTCACTGGGGTAAACATCTGGCAGGATTCGGGTAATTTCAGACGTTACGCTACCGCGGCCACCACAGGGGGTGCACTGTGGTTGACCGTGGTATCATAACGTCTGAAATTACCCACAGAGAGGTGAAGTGACTTAGCCTGGTCTGTGACCTCAGAATTTTATGAGGGCACAGCCCGGGCTAGCTGCCAACATGAGCTGGGGCAATTATTCCAGGCCAACATCTGGCAGCAACTGCACACACATACAAGTGAGGTCCTGGCCAAAGCGGATCAAAGCAGGCTACAGTGTGCTATTGTCACATCTGTTTTTACCCTTAATTCTTCTGAGTCCCAGTCTGGTACCCCAACAGTGCCACCCAGTGTTAAAGTAACAGCATATAGACGGGGATATAGGCATTTCTTTCTGAAAGAGTAATAAGACTTCAGACTTTACAATAAAGCTTGAAATCTTTCCTCTTAGTGTGTAAACCAAATAATGTGTTTTATTAAAGGACTCAAGAATAAAGATAGTTTCAGAGCCTCCTTAAAGCCATTGTTAGCTACCAGTACTGAAGGTTTGCTTTGATGATTACATTAGACTTCAGACATCTCACATTGCTTGTTTAGCCCTATTCTAAAGGATCAAAGAAGCTTGTTCATGCGGAGGTTTGTTTATTTACAAGGATTATGCTTGTTAGTTTGCAGTTTAATAGGAATTAAAGTACAGTTAAATAGGACTCCAGCACTAATACATTAACATGGTGGAGATTATTAAGTGTCGACCTTGGACTCAGTGAGATGCTTTCTGCTCCTCTCCCTCCTCCCCAACCCTAATGTTTTAAAGCTATCTCCAAAGATAATCCATAGAAGTCTTTGTGGAGATGGCACTATGCCATTGAAATCCATTACACTTTTGCTATTGACTCCAAGGTGAGAAGAGTTAGAGCTTATATGTACAACAGTTATAGGGTTGGGCCATTTCTGTCTGAGTTCTGCTACTCAAAGTCAATATAATTTCTATCTATATTGTTGATCATGAGGTGCTGATATGACTGCAGGACCTGGTGGGGGTGTATGGGACCACTCTTCAGTGGTTTTGTTCTTTCCTGTTGGTGAGGTTTCAGCAGGTGGTGACAAGCATTTGCTTATCGTCGCCTTGTGATCTCCCCTGTGAGGTCCCCCCTCTTGTTCAACGTGTATATGAAGCCGCTGGGTGAGATCATTTGGAAGATAAAGGAGTGTGGAGGGGGTTCGTGGTTTTGGTTATCCCCAGATTGATGTTTGATAGTTTTAAATAAAGAATTGCGGCCTTTAAACCCAACATTGTGTCCATGTCTCCTGTGGTGCAGGAACAATTGACTTACGTTTTGGTCACATTTTAGTCCCTGAGATGTTAGTGAGAAGAGACTCACATGATTAAAATATGAGCCTACATTTTGCAAGTATACATCTAATGTTAAAGTGTCATGGGCATTTCATATAATTAGAAATATGCACGTGTCTTGAATGCAATATGAAGCTGCAGGAAAACCTGCATATCTGTGCGGAGGTGAGAAAGTAAACCAGATGTAAACCAAATAATACAAGTTTTGTCATGTTTTTAACAACAAATAATAAACCAAAATACAAGTTTTGTTGTGTGTATGTTTTTTTAAGTCACTCCCATTGCTTTCACTGTAGCAGTGCATCTGCCACCTGGGATTAGTGAGCAAAGATGGTTTTGGAATGGCTCCAAGATGGACTCTGATACTGAATCCTGCATTTAAAGAGCTATTAAGATGTTTGACAGATGATAATGGAGTCTCTTTCCACTGGTATAGCCTGAACTCCTGTCTCCTGTCTGTCATTCTTGTGCGTGGCATCTATCAGAAATAGTTGTAAGAGATTAGACAGCCTACACCATTTCATTCAAGCAGTTCTTTTCCTTGCATATATCAAAAGAAAGCTACCTAATGCTCTTAATCCTTCAGAAATGCATTCCTTCAGGAGAGCATATATATATATATATATATATATATATATATATATATATATATATATATCCATGCTTGTCTAGAGACCTTTATGGGAAAATGTTCCCTAAAGTAACATGAAATTCAGATAATGTAGCTCTATCTAATTATTTTTAAGTTGACAAGACTGACCTTTCTAACTTTAAAAATGTCACTTTCTTGAGACCTAATATAGGCCACAAATGAAAACTGCTATCTGACTTATACTGAGGAGTGGGGGGAACCCTCATCCCTTAATCCTTCCACTTTTCTACTTCCTTGACACCAGATACAGCATAATGAGACAGAATAAAGAAAACAGTTATAGGACACTAAGATATGTATATTTATTGTATATCGATACAGTCCCTCTTGGAGTTGGTCAAATATTATTCTTTGCTTGACTTGTTTCCCTTGGTTGTCCTCTTAATTATTTGATAAGCATTTTTTTAAACATCCAGGTTGAAATTCCATCCTCTACAGAGGCCCAGCAGAAGACCAAAGCCATAAAAATGGAGATGAAATGGGATGTTAAATACTGCATAAATATGAGCTAAGGTACTGCTCCAATCCAGAGGTTCAACTCTATGGGTGTTTTTAGATGGACACAGGGCAGCCCGCCCGCAGAGGTGCTTCAGGAGTGCACACCCACATCTGCCCACACCCAGTCCTGCCTGGGTCCACTTTAGATGGACCCAGTGAGTCAGCGGGCTCCTCTGGCCACATTCTGCCTGTGTGGAACCCCCACCCCACCATACCATTGAGAATGATTGCTCGATGCTCTAGGCTGGCACCCGCAACTCTATGGTGTTGCAGGGGCAATAGCCAGCAGGGAGTGGAGCTGCAGTGTGGATCTTCTGAGCAGATGAACAGCAGCCCTACTCTGGACTGGTACCTCAGGTTTGGCTGGCCTGCTCCACTAGGGACACTCCAGGATGTTCCGGAGCACCACAAGTGGGTCAGTTCCAGAGCAGACTTTTCCTGCTTTACTTCCACATCTGACAGGCTACCTTCAGGTGGACAGTCCAGCCCAGGGATGAAGTGGGCTGACATGGCCATGCTCGGAGCTTCCATCCATATGTTTACACCCTATGTGACACTATGGAATGGTGCTTCATCAAGAAGAATGAATGTACCAGTCAAGGTTGTGGAAAAGAGACCATTATACACATGAGACTTGTGTTACATCTTGCATCTCATGTATTAGTGTTCTGGAACCTATGCTGAGTCTTTCCCTTTCACCTCACCTCCCTCCACCCCGGTGTCATGCCCAACTGAGTTCCTCCTGGAATCTGACTCGCTACTACTTGTTCCTTTCATTGTACTCAAAATGGGAGCTGGAACATGCTTAGCCAACCTGAAGGATCAAGCCCCAGATGATGTCTGTTGCCCTTTTGCTAGTGCCCTCTTGGTGAGCTCCTCCAAGGAACATCCACTTAGCTTTTCAGCATCGAAACACCTAATAGAATCAAACCTGACTTTCATGAAAGATTAAACCAACATCACTCAAGTGCATGTGAGTATTAAAGCACAGTTAAACTCTTCCATACACTGGGCAGCTTGGAGCTATTAAAAATCTCCTGATAATTCAGCATTGGTCACTGACCTATACAGACTTTTGTCCAGATGATAAAGCACATTAAGGTTATTGCCCAACTGCCATGCTTTCCCTTACATAGCTTGATGGACATAACAATAAATTTGCTGCAGCTGGTAATAACAACAGGTAGGACAAAGCAGGACAAAACAAGAAGTAGGACAGAACTCACTTGAAATGGAACTGGCTCAAAACCCTGGATCTAAACACTTTCTGTCCATCTCTAGAAGAACTGCCATTTTCTGGATCAGGATAATGTAGTGCCCTGCTCAAGCAGAGCTTTTTGACATGGTCAAGACCCTGCTAGCCATATGGGATTGGTCTGACTTGTAAAGCACCTCTTACAAAATGCTTTGGCAGACCCCCTTAACAAATGCTTTCACAGATGGGGCTATATCGGAAAGGAGAGAATGTGTGGGGAAGGAGGGTGGGTGGGTGAGGGGTTCATTCCATCTTCTGCATCAGGGGCTGTTCCAGTCTAGCTACACTCCTGGGGGAGGGGTTACTGAATCAATAGGTCAATCATGTTGTGCTGGAAAATTCTTTTCCCCCTCTTTTTTTTGTTAAACCCTATAAATTCCATCAGGTGCCTCTGTAAGTTAAGAAAAATGCTAGACCTTTTGGGGTAAAATGGGGTATTATTCTTTTGAAGTATGTTTGAGCTTGGTTTTCCATGTCTGAAACATTTCAGAATCCAACAAGGGAAGCAGAATGTGCATGCTCAGACCTTGCCCCTAGGAATGTGCGAGCGCGGTTAGGAAGTTCAGAGTTCAGACCAAACTCCAATAGTTCGGTTGACTGAACCGAACTTTTGAACTGAACTCGAATTCGACTGTACTGTTCAATCGAATTTGAACCAGTTCAGAAGGCAAAAAACCCTGGTTTTGAATGTATGAACTCAGTTCGGAAGTTTGGAATTTGACCGAACTTGAATAGTTTGGTCAACCGAATCACACTTTCGAACAGAACTTGATTTTTGAACCCAACTGAACCAAATTTCTGAACTCGGTTCTGTTCGCACATCCCTACTTGCCCCACACCTCCCTTTCCTCAGCCAACACAGTTATCTTGAACTAATGTTGTCTGAGCGACATCTTTGCACTGTTTTTAATTGTGGAAGAGAAAATAAACTGCATGTCCCATTCTCTCCCATATAGGCAAAGAGTTTCATTTTGCAAAGTGTTGGTCAAATTATTTTGCTGACTCTAAGCTAATTTCTTCTTCTTGGCATTTATGTCCAAAGGTTCTATCTACTAAGCACCATTTCTTTAGGGTTGTGCATTTGGTTTTCATTATATTGATAATAACGAATTCTTCATTTTTATTTTTTTTATCACTATTGCAATAACAATAATGAAGATAAATAATAATGAAATGAATAACAACTTTTTTGTTGTTATTCATGTTGTTATTGCCTGTCAGTTGTTTTGGAGGGAAAATGTGGGGAGGGGAGGAAGGAGTAGACATCTTGGAGCCATTTGAGGGGGAAACAGTGTTGAACTCTTGAACTGTAGGGATGGGCGAACGCAGTTCAGAAGTTTGGAGTTTGGACCGAACTCGACCAGTTCGGTCGATCGAACCGAACTTCTGAACCGAACTCTATTTTCGAACCGAACCGAATTTCCGAACTCAGTTCTGTTCACCCATCCCTATAAAATAATATTCCATTTAGTTCTATGGGGTTTGAATTTCTGAACTCTGTTCGGAAGTTCGGACTGAACTCGAATAGTTCGGTCAACCGAACCGAACTTCTGAACCAAACTTGATTTTCGAACCAAACTGAACCGAACCGAATTTCCGAACTCGGTTCTGTTCACCCATCCCTATTGAACTAAGCTTGTGATGGGAAGAAAAGGACCTGATTGGTGTAATCACTGGTCAATGAGCAGCATAATTGCCTGTCATAAGGCCCAGAGGCTGCAGCTGGTGCAGAATGCGGCGGCCCGTCTTCTTACGGGGACGGGTCGCTGGGAGCACATTACACCGGTGCTCCGAGCGCTGCACTGGCTGCCGATAGTGTGTCGGGCCAAGTTCAAGGTCCTAGTAATGATCTATAAAGCCCTATACGGCCTTGGCCCCTCTTACCTTAGGGACCGCCTCGCCCTTCGCGCCCCGGAACGACTCCTGCGGTCTGCCGGGGGTGCCCTCCTGGAGGTCCCCCGTGTTAAGCGGGGGGCCACGATGGAGCGGGCATTCTCGGTG
>QEPC01006937.1:223410-240102 GCA_003113815.1 Sphenodon punctatus | reverse complement strand
GAGGAAGCTCGCCTGGCCCCTAGCCTGTTAACATTCTGGCGAAATTGTAAGACCTGGCTGTTCGCCCAGGCCTTTGGGAGGGAGGGTGGGTAGGGAGGGGTGTTTTAGTTCCCCCACCTACCTGGGTTTTTATATTGTATCTTAGTCCTATTTTAATGTTTTATAATATTTATGATAATTTTAATTGATTTTATTGTATTTTATTGTTCTGGAACCCGCCCTGAGCTGCATGGCAGGAGGGGCAGGGTAAAAATCTATGAAAATGAAAAAAATAAAAAATTTTGCCAGGGCAAAGCACCCATGGACCAGGAGACAGCAGCAACGGGATGACCAGACCAGTGGGGCACATCACCCAGGGTTGCCAGGGCAGGCAGACAGGCACCTTGGCCTGAGAGGCAGGCAGGCAGACTGGGGTAGGACTTCAGCTTTCCCCACAGGGTGGTAAGACAGGCATTTTGTCCTGAGCAGAGGGCAAACTGAGGCAGGCTTTGATCTTGGCAACCTGGGTGGGTGGGCAGACAGACAGTGTGGCATGAGCATCGGAAAGCAGACTGAGGCAGGGTTCGAGCTTTGCCCACAGGGCAGGCAGACAGGCAGTATGGTATGAGCATTGGAAGGAAGACTGATGCAGGTGTTGATCTTGGCATCCTGGGTGGGCGGGCATGACAGGCAGCGTGGGACAAGCGTCAGAAGGCAGGCTGATGCAGGGTTCGAGGTTGGCCACCTTGGCGGGCAGACAGGCAGCGTGGCATGAGCATCGGAAGGCAGGCTGGGCAGACTTTGATCTTGTCAACCTGGGCAGGCGGGAAGACAGGCAGTGTGGCATGAGCATCAAAAGGCAGACTGAGGCACGCTTTGATCTTGGCAACCTGGGTGGGCATGTGGGCAGGCATACAGGCAGCGTGGCATAAGTGGCAGTAGGGGAGGCAGGCTGGGACCTTGGATGGGCACTCAGACAGGCCGGTGAAGACTGTGCAGTGCGAGAGAGAGCCAGTCAGATAGGTGGACCAAGATCATCTAGTCAGAGGCCAACTGGCAGGATTACAGCTTCCCAATGCCACCCTGCGTCATGAGGTCAGTCAGATAGGCCGGCCAAGGGCACCAGGGATTGGGACGGAGGGACAGCACCTCAGCAGCAGCAGCCCAGATTGAAGAGGAGCCCTGTCCCAAGACTGCCCCGGCATGGGATGACGTATGCCACTGCACCATCAATCCATGTCCAGGGGCAGCTTAGGGAATCCCAGCAGAGGAAGTTTCACCTTGATGAACAGCAACTGCTCCGCCAACTTGGCCCCCAATCTCAGGCAGTGTGGTGAGCAAATGTTCCCCGCCATCAAGAACACCCGCTCACTGGGGACACTCCTTGGTGGGCAGGACAAGAGACCCTTGGCCACTATGGACACGGCCAGCCACACATTGGTCTTGTTGGCCCAGTAGGCCAAGGAATTGCTGCTGGATTCAATGCACGGCTTCTCCTCCAGGTAACTCTCCACTGCTGCTGAGCCGCTGTCATACTCCCTCACACAACTCTGTCTGGGCACCACCTCCACCACTGCCCTCAGCCACGCTGCCTGCCCTGCTGTGCATGGACCCATGCTCCCCAGAGTGGCCTGCACATACAAGCTGCTGCTGCTGGCAATAGGGGTGCTGCTGCTACTCAGCCTGCTGCTGGTGCTACTACTTCTAGGGCTGGTAGCAGGGATAGACCCCGCCAGCTGAAAGGGGTGGCTGCTCCCACTCCCACCATCCCCAGGGGTGTCCTGCTGCTGTTCCTGCCCCCCAGTCTTAAGAGCCCGCTCTGTCTGTCAGACCCTCTCACCAGGTCACCCTTCCAGTGCCCATAGAGCACTATCTGGAGTGCCACGCTGCTCTTGATCCTGGGGTCCAGCATGGTTGTCAAAACTTATTCCTCCCGCTGCAGGAGCTCATTGAACTACGCCTTCAGTCCTGCCTCCAGCTGCCACACCAGGACAACCGCCTCATCTGCCAGCTTCCTGCCATGATGGACACATTCCCACTCCTGGAGAATTTCCTCTAGCCTCCTGAGGAGACTCGGGGCCACCTGACTGATGGTGGCTGTGGAGGAGCTTATGGTCTCCATCATGGTCAGGAACGGTCTCAGCACGAACACCGTGTGACCCATGGCCTCCCACCCCATTGTAACCTGGAGGTGCCACGCTGTCTGTAACCAGTTGAACCGGATGCAAGGTGGCTTTCTCGTTGAACCTGATGCAAGGCCGCTAGAGCATCAGAAAGGTAGAATTCCACCTGGTGCACACATCCTGCACCAGCTGGTGCACTGGGGAGTCTGGCTCTGCCTGCTTCACCCAGAGGAGGTTGCTTCCCTTCCCACTCCGGTTAAAGAAACTGGACAGCTTCCTCTCCCACTCCATCAGGGATCTAAGGGTGCCTGCCCCAATCCCCTTCTCCCCCAATCCCAGAATGTCCCTAACCACCAGGTGATGGGGGTGTGTGACACAAGGGACCTAGGCCCTGCTTATCTGCGGGACCGCCTCACTCCCCATGTGCCCATGCAACCCTTGAGATCGTCCGTGGGACCTCTTTGGAGGTTCCCCGGGCGAGGCGGGTGGCCACCAATGTTAGATCTTTTTTGGTGGTCGCCCCTGTGCTGTGGAATTCTCTCCCGGAGGAGGCTCGGCTTGTTCCCACTCTCCTGCTGTTTCAGCATATATGTAAGACCTGACTGTTCTGTCAGGCTTTTGGCGAGGGTTAGGGGTGGGGTGGGGATTGGGGCTTTCCCCACATATTGGGGTATTTTAAAATTATAATTGCAAATTGTTTTAAAATTTTATATTGTTTTAATGTTTTAATGAATGTTGTTCACTACCCTGGGCTGCCCTGTGCGCAGGAGGGGCGGGTTATAAATTTTAAATAAATACATAAATAAATAAATGGATGCTGATGAAGTCCCCCTCATGAACTGCCCTCAATATGTTAGCCACATTGTTGCTCACCACGCACCCCTTGGTGATGGACAAACCTGGTGTGACCCACTCCCTCACCATGGCAGTCATGGCTGCCTTGATGTTTCGAGAAGTGTGGGGACTGTCAATGAGTTCCACATGAAACAGGGCCCACCTATACCCTGCTTCAGAACCCCTCCTGCCACTGCCAAATGCTGCCTCAGGGTTCTGTCGCCAGTGTGCCATCACTGTCAGGTAGGCATGCTGGGCATTCCTACTCAACCACAGGTCTGTGGTGAAGTGGACGGTGGCACCCCCAGCCCTTGCCAGATGCTCCCCTCCACCCGCTCCTTTAAAGCCCGGTACAAGGCTGGCACCACTTGCTGACTCAGGGTGGTGCGCAAGGGCATCTTAAACTGGGAGGACAGGAAGCCGATCAGGCGCCTAAATCCCATGTCCCTGACCACCGAGAATGACTTCCCATCGAGTGCGATCATTTCCCCCAACATGTGAATGGCTTTCAGTTGAAAGCCACGCCACCCTCCATGTCTTGCAGCTGCCAATGGACTTGGCAGCTGCCCCCACCCCAACTCCTCCATGGTGCACTGCTTCTGCTGCTGCTGCCACCCCCTAGCAGCAATACCGCTCCTTCTGCTAGAGGCAGCTGTTTGAGCAGTAGGCTTTCACGCTGCAGTCGGGAACCCACTGGCAGCCACTGCCCCTGCCTGCCTGCTTAGCAGCACAGTGTTGTGGCATCCCTTGAGGTGCTTCGCCATGGCAGTTGTGCCAAGTTTGGTGAGCACCTGCCCACGCTTCACCACCTTCTGGCACAAACTGCACCTCCTTGGAATCATCTGCCCTCACCAACTTAAAATGTACCCATATGGAGGATTTTTTGCCCCCTCCTGCCTTCTGACCCACACCGGGTGACACACTACTGAGAGCGTTGATGGTAGGCGCAGAACATGGTGGCAACACAGCTCTCAGAGGGACAGCCATCACCTCAGCACCAGTCATCTCCTGCACAGAACCAAGTGTCTGCCTTGCTGTCCCCAATCTGAATTAGGTCCCATGAAGGGGAGTACTGGGACCCTAAGGCTGAGCCCATGCTGCTGCCGCTCTCCCTCTGCCCCCTATAGCTGCTGCTGCTGCTGCTACTGCTGCTCCTCTCCCTGATGCCATTGCCCAGGGATCGGACCCTGCCTCTAGCAGCTGGGGTGGTATCCACCAGCCCTGGACTGCTGGGGATCACATCAGTAATGGAGGTCGGTGACATTGGTGGCCCTAGAGGAACATCCGACCCCAAACCGCCTGCACCTGCTCCTGCAGCTGCAGCAGAGACAGCCGCAGCCTCCTGGACTGCAGGCCTTCCAGTGCCCTGCATGGTAGTGGACTACGCTGGCAGGAGGCAACACCAAACCACACCCCTAGTGCCATTGCTGGGAGCCTCTGAAGCCTGTCTCCCAAAATCAGCCCGTTGCAATTTGGGGCGTGGTGATGGGCTCGGGCTGCTGCTGATGCCTGCAACTCCGCTGGCACAGCCCCTGCCACCTGTGCCATATGCCCCATTGCCTGCCTTACGAGCAGTAGACTGGCCTCTCCTGCTTCCCTTCTCAATTTTTCCTTTCCAAATTATGCGGAGGAAGATTTTATATGTTTTTATTTATTTATTCAAAATTTGAATATTTTATATATCTACTACACTAACTCTCACTGCTATTAACTATTCTAAAACCTAAGCAACTAAATGGAATATTATCTAATATCTACAAAGCCCTAAAAAACAAACAAACACCTAACTCTATCTAATGTAACCAAAATAAATGAAACTATGGAGGTAAATGTGTGGAAATGGGTGAAATAGGAGGAGGATGGGAATGGATTGGGAGGAACACAAACTGCTGGGAGAGGGAGAGTTCTGAAAACACCTACTGACAAGATCAGTGGCTAGCTCAGAACGATATGGAAGGGGGGGAGGGCAATGACTTTTGTTACTTGCTGCGCCCGCCTTACCACAAGCCCCATTGGCTCTGTGCAGTGATGGAGAAAACCCCAATATTCTGTCTTGTCCTATAGTACCCTCTGCCATCTTGGACAATATTAAAGAGTTTATAACCTATAGCTACCCCGTCATGCTAGGAATGCTTGCTTTACCTTTTAATATTAGACAGACTCTGGTTCTCCTCTGTTAGATAAGCCCTACCTTTGAAGATTACCTTGTTTACAGGACTGCTCCTTAATACAATTGGTTTCGGCCTAGATTAGACCCTCCTAAACCTCCCTAATTCCTTTCTTATCTGAACTTAGAAGTGAACTGTCCCTTCTCTAAATAATGAGTTTAAGAGTTATGTGGTAATGGTCCTAAAGTGCGCAGATGCGACAAAACATATATGGGCCTCCGCCCAAGGATTTCAGTATAAAAGTATAGTACTCTTTGTTGTAGGTGCGCTCAGGGATTCCTTGATCCTAGAGGCCCACAACGCGTTGTGTAAATCTGCTGAATAAAGAGTATTTGCTGTTTGCAGCTGCAGCCTCCTCGTTTCAGATCTTTACCCACGGAAAATCCTCGTCATTTCTGGTGTCAAGAAGTGGGATACGAGGAACACAGGAGTCCCTTGGAGATCCTGCGGTAAGTGCTGCATCTCTTTAAAAATCCCAGGGGGACGCCCCAGGGGCTCTGGGTGTGCAGAGATCAGAACTTAAGTTCTCCAGACTGCCTCGGAGTTTGATTTGATTGCAATCCTGCTGCTGTATTATTTATAATGAGAACGGCGGAGTCCAAGGACTCACTGGGACCTAGCCCAGTGAGCCCGGTGGAATACATAGCTCGCCAGTATGAAATACCTGCTGTAAAATGGGTTGAGAAATGGAATTTCTCTACACTCGGGATCAACCAGAGCTGCAGTGTTTTTTTTGACTGGCTCTTTTTGTATCCCAGTATTAACTCACTTGAAACAAACGGATGCCTGATGTCTATGGGACGATGAAACCAATAAATCCACTGTTCAGGAATGTTTTTCTCCTCGTCCTGAGACATCGGGATCCCTTTTAAAGTGTTCCCTATTCCCTGTGACTCCCCCCTTTTCCTTTCTCCCCAGGCTGTTCCATTGAGGGAGAAACAGCACTAGCTTTGGTTTCTCCTGCACTTTTCTGCAGAATCCTAGTGCCCGTGTCTTTTTTTCTCCTTCTTATTGCTTTCAAGTTACACTCTGGGTTGAATCTTTATGCAGAAAAATCCCAAGGTATCTTGGTCACTCAGGCAGTGGCTGGCCTCCAGCCAGCAGTACGCACTCGCTTACAGATTGCTATGATTAATTATAGGACCCAATCCTTGAATGATGTTACCTCTGCTTGTTCCCAGATTTGGGAAAATAATATAGGAAGAAACAGATAAAAAGCAACCTGCAAAAAAATTTTTTTTGCAAGTACAATCTCAGCCCTCTCCGTCCTGCAGGACCCCAAATCAGGCTCCCTATCGTCCCCGCCAGGAGGGATGGTTCCTTTTCCCTCCGGGAGCTGACGCTAGAGGTCAAAATTTTGTCATGCATGGACAGGGACATTGCCAAGCCCTGTCCCGAAACACCTGCGCGTAGTGCTTTCATAGCAAGAGGTTTCCTTGTAAAACCAGCGCACACTAAAAACCCCTAATAAAGAAGAACCTTCTCCATTTAAATAGGGTGTTAGTAATCCTAAAAAGAGCTTATTTTCCACACGTGTTGGTAATGCATTTGTGTGTAAGTTTCATACTGGATGTCTGCAAGAAACAATGTATGCTAACTTTATGTGAATGTAGGGGGTAAAACAAAATTTGTGTTTAAAGTTTGAAGACCTTTGAGTGAGAATGTATGTCTGGGTGTTTGAGGATTTCTTTGAGTGTGCTTCACATCACACATATAATAATTATTATTATTTCAGTTTACAAATGTCAATAGTCATGTTGTTTCTGCCCTAGTAAATACAGGGGCTACTTGTTCTATGCTCCAGTCTTCCCTTTTCCCCACAGTGGTGCCTTCCTCCTCCTCCCTCTCTACTGTAGGGGTGGAGGGCATATGCTCTAGAGTGCCTCTTTCTGAGCCCACCACTGTAACCATCGGTCCGCTCACAGAGAGACATTCTTTCCTCTTAAGCCGCAACACACTGGTAAATTTGTTAGGAAGAGACTTGCTTTGCAAATTGAATGCTAAAATTCTCTGTTCACCTGATGGTGTCTTTCTGGACCTGCCGCAGCCCATTTTTCCTGTACTTCTTATGGCCCTTGCTACTGAGGAAGCAGGACAAGAGTTTCTGCCTGATCACCAGAGGTTCTTGTCTGCTTTGCCTCCCGAATTGTGGGCAGCCACCCCTGATGATGTGGGGCTGCTGCAAGGCATTGCACCTTTGCAAATTTCAGTACAACCTGGCAAGTCTTTTCCCTCCGTTCCTCAGTATTCTTTGTCTGTTGAAGCTACAGCTGGCATTCACCGTGTCATTCAAAGCTTCCTTGAACAAGGCATTTTAACACCCTGTTTGTCCCCTGTTAACAGCCCCATCCTGCCGGTAAAGGAACCGGGAAAATTCCACCCTGATGGCTCCCCTGTTTATCGGTTTGTCCAAGATCTGCGAGCAGTGAATGATTTTGTTGTTCCCTTGCATCCCATTGTTCCTGACCCGGTTCTCACTATTGCCTCCATACCGGCTGATGCTAAGTTTTTTACTGTTGTTGATTATCCCAAGCCTTTTTCTCTGTCCCTATACACCCAGATTCTCAGTATTTGTTTGCCTTTACTAAGCCCTCCACACGTTGCCAGCTTACTTTTACCCGTCTCCCCCAGGGTTTCCGTGATTCCCCTTCCCTTTTTGGATTGGCTCTCTGCCAAACTTTGTCTGATTTTGTTGTGCCTTCCGATGCAACACTCATTACTTATGCAGATGATTTGCTAATTGCTGCCCCAACCTTAAAAGTTTGCCAGGCTGCCTCTCTTGCACTTTTACAGCATTTGGCCCTGAAGAAACATAAGGTTTCTCGTGCTAAACTCCAGTTTTGTCAACCCCAGATTCAATACCTGGGACACGTGATCACTGTTAAAATTCGCTCCCTCTCCTTGAACAGGCTGAACGCCATTGTGTTCCTGCCAGTACCCTATACCCCTCGGCAATTACAAAAATTTTTGGGTGCTGCTAATTACAGTCAGTGGATGCTGGGCTATGCCCAGTTGGCTCAACCTCTCTATTCTGCACTGTCCCTTGATCCTTTTCTCTTGTCTCCTGAAGCTGTACAATCATTCCAGGATTTTTGAATTGTCTTTGCTGGCTCCTAAAAATGTTACTCTTCACCGTGTTTCTGCTTTGAATCCTGCTTCTCTTCTGCCTGTCTCTGACTCTGACGACATGACTCTCTCCCATGACTGTGTTATCAGCATGTCAATATTTACACTGACTCTCGCTATGCTTTTGGTGTCTGCCACTCCTTTGGCAACAGATTTGCTGATCAAACTGCGAAACAAGCAGCAAAATCTGGCCCTTCTCTCTGCCTCGTTGCCGCAGTTTCCCTTTCAGATACTTCTCCGGCTGATGTCCCCTCCCTTGAAGACCTCGCTGCCCAGCAAGCTGCTGCCCATCCCTCAGAACAACGCATCTGGACGCGAGTTGGCTGTTCCCCTGACTCTGATGGCATCATGCGCCACCCTGATGGACGTCCAGTAGCACCGCGTGCCTTGGTGCAGCATTTGGCTCGAGTGTCTCACATAATGACACACTCTAGCAAAGGGGGGATAGCTGCAATGATTTCTGCCTCTTGGTTTGCCCCTTTTGTCACTACTGAAGCCCGCCGGGTTACCCAATCCTGTGCCACCTGCCAACTGTTCAACCCGGCTCGTGCCCAGCCTTGTCACCCATCCTCCTGCCCATGGAGTGACGGGCCCTTTCAGAATCTCCAGATAGACTTTGCTGATTTACCCCCGGCACAAGGTTACAAGCACATGCTGGTAGTTATCTGCCTTTTCTCTGGCTGGACTGAGGCCTACCCTTGCCGCCGAGCTACTGCCGCTACAGTTGCCCATGAGCCCCTATGAACTTGTCTTTGGACGGGCCATGCAAGTGGGCATTGAACTGCGCCCTCCTCAGCTGTAAAAGTTAAAAGAAAAAGTGCCTGGATCCACCCTTCACATTGCAAAAAACCTCTGAGCCTATAGAAAGAGGGCCAGAGGAACAGGGTGCAAGTGCTGGTAACCTCTCCCCTGTACAAGAACCGGCTGTGCCACCTCATGATGAAGAAGAAGCACCACAACAATATTAAAGACCAGTACTCGACCTGTGCCTAATCAAAATAAACTATTTCTGCCTTGTGTCAAGGGGGGTTTCTACAGTTCTCAGCACAACCTAAGTGAAAAGAACTCCCCTTGAGAAAGACGTTCTTTAGACTCTGCTAATACCTTTTGTTAGTAATAGAACAGCTTCGCATTGATTTAAATGTATCTAACTGTTGGATTTGTGCCTCTATTCCCTCCCACTCTTTTGAGGGTATTCCCATGCATGCACATCCGCTCAATCACAGTGAATTAAAGTTCCCCGTGTACTCAGATCTACCCCCGGATGCCACTTGGGAGGTGGTCAGACGCAACATTTCTGAATACATTTACATTAGGACCCCTCCCCCGGCCCCGTTTTGCCTGCGCTGTAATGGCACAGGGCTGTTTGTAGGTGAATCCACCTGCAATGCCACTATCGTCAAGAATGGGATTACCTTAAATCTTAACAACACTTTCTTGCCTGATCTCACTCCTGCATACTTTAACCTAACAGGTTATTACCACCAAGTATTTGTTTACGCACACACCTGCACCTAGGGAATTACTGCCCTGGTGGGTCACTATTTTGTGTGTGGCAACAAGGCCTATAAGCATCTCCCTGCTAACTTCCAAGGTTCTTGTTTTATAGCTACCATTGTCCCTGCCATTCGGCTGTCTCCTGCCCTGCCCCCAGGCCCCGTGAAACACCGCAGGGAAATAACAGAGGCCCAACGTTATTGGGGTATAACCCTTCCTGCTCTGGGGGTGGGCTTCACAATCCGAGAACTCAGGCGAATTTCTAGGGTCCTCGAGGAAGTGGCCAACTTAACAGCTGACACTTTTCAAAGTATTGCCACTGAGATGAACAGCATCAGGCAAATGGTTTTGCAAAACAGACTCGCCCTGGACTTCACTCTGGCCAGCAAAGGTGGGGTATGTGCTTTAATAAAAAGTGAATGTTGCACCTACATTCCAGACAACAGTTACACCATTTTTCAAAACGCACAGCATCTTAAAACTGCTGTGATAAAACTCCACGAATCACAAAATTGGGGTTGGTGGTCCTGGCTCACTGACCTGCTTCCAGATATCCCAGGTTGGATTAAGCACATGTTATTCTTATTATTTGCTGTCATTTTAGGCCTTGGCCTTCTCTACTTACTGTGTAAACTACTCTTCTGGTGTGCTAAAAGTTTAGCTTCCTTTAACTCAAACCCTAGGTCTGCTCCCTTGCTTGCTGCTGTAACTTTGCCTGCTGCATCCCTGTGCAAGGGATTTCCCCAGCCAACCCCAGCCTTGCCCAGACTCCGCTTTCCTCTGAGGGCCCGCAGACAAAACCATATGGTGATACTTTTCTCTTAAGTATCAGACGGGGGAGTTGATGGAGAAAACCCCAATATTTTGTCTTGTCCTATAGTACCCTCTGCCATCTTGGACAATATTAAAGAGTTTATAACCTATAGCTACCCCGTCATGCTAGGAATGCTTGCTTTACCTTTTAATATTAGACAGACTCTGGTTCTCCTCTGTTAGATAAGCCCTACCTTTGAAGATTACCTTGTTTACAGGACTGCTCCTTTATACAATGGGTTTCGGCCTAAGATTAGACCCTCCTAAACCTCCCTAATTCCTTTCTTATCTGAACTTAGAAGTGAACTGTCCCTTCTCTAAATAATGAGTTTAAGAGTTATGTGGTAATGGTCCTAAAGTGCGCAGATGCGACAAAACATATATGGGCCTCCGCCCAAGGATTTTAGTATAAAAGTATAGTACTCTTTGTTGTAGGTGCGCTCAGGGATTCCTTGATCCTAGAGGCCCACAACGCGTTGTGTAAATCTGCTGAATAAAAAGTATTTGCTGTTTGCAGCTGCAGCCTCCTCGTTTTAGATTTTTACCCACAGAAAATCCTCGTCAGCAGCCTAGCCCGTGGCCAATCACAGACTGCCAAGTCAGTGGTCTGAGGAAAAGAGGGATGGTGATTTGGCAGGCTGGCTGCTAGTCCAAGCCTCTCTCCACCCCTGGGTCCAGGAAGTCTTCTCCTCACCTTCCCCCCACTTCCGGGCGTGCCAGTCAGGTTTTCTCCACCCAAACTCATTCGAACGTGGGCAAACTGTTCGGGGCCTCGGGCGTTCAGTTTGGCCATTCAGTTAGGCCTTCTGAACTGGCTGAGTTTGGGCCAAACCCCGAATGCCTGAACCATGTTTGCAGATCCCTAGTTTTTAATAACGAAAAAAAAAGAAGAAAAAAACCCGACATGGGGCCCTGTTGCACACCCCTAGTTCACATGCAGCAGGCTTTAAGACAGCCATCATTCTGCTTGGTGCTGGTCAAATCCAGTACAGCTCTGGACTCTTGAACAACATCAACATTTTAGTCAATTTGAGATTAATCTGTCACCACCTCTCCTTGCCTGATGCTTATTAACCTAGAAAACGCTTTTGGCATTTAGTCATTTTTAAAGTCTATATCTTGAGGATACTTATCCATTTTTTTTTATTAAATGGCCTTTGTGCCGATACTGTTATAAATAAATTCTACCAAAGGTGGATCCATCAGAATCCTGCTGATTTTAGCTCTTTGAAAAATGGAAAGCGCTAATTTCAGTAAATCCTCTGCTTGGATGGTTTAGGTTTCCTAGACAAATGTTAATAGGTTCAAGTATTTCCCAGTCTCCATAAATCATATTGAAACAATATGATTTATCTTGGGCTATCCCATCACTTTCTCAAAGCCATATACCCAAGAACCAATAAAGATTGGTTGTGCTTGTTAATGACACTATTGTCTGTTTGCACAAGGGAAAGCTTCTTGCCCAGGGACATGCTCCACTTCATGGGGGTTGTTGCTAGCTTAATGGGTTTTTAAAAAAAAATTAATTTTATAGGCTTGTTTTCTAAACAGTAGGGATGCTCCATTTCAGTACCAGGAAAATCCTTAGGCATTGGCAACAAATAAAGCCATCATCCAGGCATTAGAGAGTCTCTTTGTATTGGAATTCAGACAGACCACTGGCCAGAGAAATACCTGTTTTTCTATGTAGGAAAAGATAATCTCGTAAATAGCTTAATAAAAGGCCTGCAACCTGCTTCCTGTGCAGCAATCCTGACAAATTTATCAGAAGTTGTGTAAATGGGATGATTTATAAAAAAAAAAACATGACTCCTGACTAAGACTGAGATGGGAGCACGTATTCCTATTCCAAACGGAAATAGTGATCTTTTGGGAGTGCT
This sequence comes from Sphenodon punctatus, assembly GCA_003113815.1. NCBI lineage: Eukaryota > Metazoa > Chordata > Lepidosauria > Sphenodontia > Sphenodontidae > Sphenodon > Sphenodon punctatus. The sequence goes on along the minus strand of QEPC01006937.1, from coordinate 227,682 downwards.
TACGAGTGTCTGTTGGTCTTCCAACAGTTTCCAGTGATTCCATGTTTCCACCACTTTTTCTGTCTTTCAGCAGTTTACAGGACTTTTCATCATTTTCTGGGACTTCCTTGTCATTTTAGTCACTTTCTGGGATTCTTCTGTCACTTTCCGAGAATTTAATGACAGTTTTACAGCAGTTTTATAGCACTTTTATGGCAATTTCCAGCACTTATCCAGCACTTAAGCAGCAAGTTTTCTTTTCCACAACCCCCTGGGGTGCACATGAGGCAGACACAGAGCTTGGGACCAGCCTGTGGCAGTCCTGTTCAACTTGCAAAAAATAGCAATAAATGGCAAAAACAGAGGGAAAGCTGGTACATTTCCACATAGTGCGAATCTCAGAAAATGCCCTGCTTCTGATGGAATCAGCACTCACCAAGGCTTCTTGTTTCAGACACACAGAGTCCTGACTAGGGATGTGCGAATGTGGTTCGGATGTTCAATCAAATGGCCCCTAGGCATCCGCTTCCTAGGCAACAGCACCGCAGGCCTCCTTGGTTTTCAGAGGAGCTGCGGTTGCTGGAATGAGAAGGGTGGCAGTTGGAGCGACGGCGTCATTGTTTGCATGCTGAAGCTGACAGATTGTGTCATAGAGCCAGTTTACGAGCCTATGCCATGGCTATGCGGTCAGCAAAAAGGGAATTTGTTGCTGCTCTCATAGTGTCTGCAAAAGCCCGTCCAGCAGAGCTTTTCCGGGTGGTGCAGGGACTGGTCAGTCCAGCCTCCCTCCACCTTGGAGTGGAGTCATTTGTAGCATGCAGTGACATGCTTGTGGATTATTTTGTGGATAAAATTTCTCGTATTCACCACAACTTCGATGCCCCACTTATTACAGTGGGGGAACCAGAGGTTATGGAAACACTGCTTTGTCCGGTTTTATGGGATCAATTTCAGTCGGTGACACCTGTTGAGTGCCAATGCAGTGGATGTTCTTGGGGTGGCCAGAGCCACCTCTTGTGAATTAGATACTTGCCCATCCTGGCTAGTTAAGTCCTGCAGACATTGGGGAGACATTGGGGCTGTTGCTGGCTGGGGTGGTCAACACCTCCTTGTGAGAGGGCAGAGTGCCGAGCTGTCTCAGAGAGGCGGTGGTGCAGCCTCTTCTCAAGAAATCATCACTTGACTTTGATTCCCTTGCCAGTTATTGGCCTGTCTTTAACCTCTCCTTTTTAGGGAAGGTTATTGAATGGGTGATGGCTCGGCAGCTCCAGGGACATCTCGATTGTATTGGTTTTCTTGATCCCTTTCAGTCAGTCAGGATTTCAGCCAGGGTGTGGCACCGAGACTGCACTTGCTGTAATGGTATCAGGGTCATTTGACCCTGGTGATTCTATTAGATCTGTCATCTGCGTTTGATACCATTGACCATGAGATGTTGGTGACACACCTGTGGGATTTTGCAGGGGTTGGCGGGACTGTTCTTGAATGGTTCTGCTAATTCCTGACTGAGAGAACTCAGCGAATGGTGCTCTGGAATTATTTTTCATCACACCTCTCGTGTGGAGTCCCGCAGGGTTCTGATTTGTCCCCTCTCCTGTTCAACATGTATGTGCAACTGCTCAGTGAGGTGATCAGGGGGTTTGGTGTGAGGTGCCATCAATATGCTGATGACACCCAGCTCTACCTCTCTTTTTCCACAGATCCAGGCCCAGCAGTCTTGGTGCTTACTCGGTGTCTGGCAGCTGTGGGGGACTGAATGAGGGCTAACTGACTGAGTCTGAATCCTGAGAAGACAGAGGTGATGTTGGTGGGGATGGCGATGGAGATGGCAGCTCCCATCATTGATGGGGTTTGCCCCCCATTAGTCTCCCAGGTGCAGAGTCTAGGGGTGGTCCTCAACTCGCAGCTTTGCCTGGATGTCCAGGTGGAGGCTGTGGTGAGGAGTGTCTTTTGCCAATTACATCTGGTGTGACAGATTCGGCCATATGTTTCAGACTCAGACCTGGTCACTGTCATCTATGCTTTCATCACCTCCAGACTGAACTACTGTAATGCACTCTACGTGGGGCTACTCATGGTGATGACTCGGAAATTGCAGCTGGTACAGAATGTGGTGGCTCGTCTCCTGGTGGAACTGGGCCACTGTGAGCATATTACACCGGTGCTTTGTTCTCTGCACTGGCTGCTGATCATTTTCTGGGCCCGATTCAAGGTGTTGGTCTTGGCCCTATACAGCTCTAAATGGCCTAGGCCCTACCTATCTTCAGGAGCGCCTCATCCCCCGGATTCTGAAATGGTCCCTGTGGTCAGTCAGGGATGCTCTGCTTGAGGTCCCCCAAGTTTCTCTGGGAGGTACAAAGGGGAGGGCGTTCTCGGTGGCCGCACCTCGGCTGTGGAACTCCTTTCCGGTGGAGACTCGGTTGTCTCCAGATCTCCCCTCTTTTCATAGAATCTGTAAGACCTGGCTGTTCCGCCAGGCATTTGGTGGGGGAGTTGGGTAAGTGGGTGGGGGGAGTGGGTTAGGGTGGGGTGGGGTCCCCAGTCCTTTGATGTCCTGTTGTCCCCAATCCAATTAAAAGCACATAAGAAAACCATATATACATTTCACCCCCATCCCTGGATGCCCCCCAAACCTTGTCCCTGAATACACATTATCCATCTCTTAGGCTTCTACCCTCCCCCTTTTACCCCATCTTCACCTGGATACACCCTCCCCCTGCTCCCCAAACCTGGCTGCCCTTCAGTCTTCTCCATGAAGACTTGTCTCCCAATATACATCGCTCCCAGTACCTGACTGACCATTTCCAGTACTTACACTTCCTCCCCACCCCTACCTGTTCCCCAGCCTTATCCATGCATACACATCACCCATTTTTGATCCTTTTCCCAAAAAGCCTCTTAGGGCAATTTTACATGAACCCTTCATCCTGGGATGAGGAGAAAATTATCCCAGAACTATTATCCAGGGACTACAAGTGGTGTGTGTTTTACATTGAGATTTCTATCCCGGATTGAAATCTATCCTGGGATAGTTCAGTGAACAGCACATTGCTGTTATCCTTGTTTGAGAATATCTGGGAAGAATATCAATCTCATAGTGCTTTTTGTCCATGCTCAGTGCACTGATTTCTGAGACTGAAGAATATTGAGACTCGTCCCTTTCTTCTGCGGGTATTTAAACCCCCAGTACTCAGCTGTCCCATTCTCCCCAACCCAAATGAAAGCATATACAGAAAGCATAGGGTCCAGGGGAAGCAAGCTTCAGTGTTACCCCAATCTGCAGGCGAAGAGGATCGGGGCTGAAAAACCAAGGTCAAGTGTGGGTACATGTGGCCTAAGTAAATGAGTACAATATGTGAAAGTGTACATCTAGGGCTGAATAGGGAGCCCTTTTTGTTTTTGTGAGCTATTTCATGAGAGATGAGATTTTGTGTTGGGGATAGATCTCACTGAAATTTTGGCCCCAGTATGAAATCTCACAAGATATCGAAAGAAAGAAAGAAAGAAAGAAAGAAAGAAAGCTCTGTGCATTTGCAAAATTGCCACCATGGATCATTCTGAATATTTGTAGCCTTTTTCCAAAATGGTGGCTGCAGCGTCACCACCATTTTTTTTTTATAAAAAGGGCAACCAGTCTGAGCATGTGCAAAATGCCACTGAGTATGCACGGACAGGCTGCCAAGCTGCAGTGGTGCTGCTGATGTCATTTTGGAAAAGGGCTGTGTATGCACAGAATGGCCCTGGTGGCCATTTGTCCATGTGCAGCTCTTTTTGGTGTTTTTGTATCTGGTGAGAATGCAGCCCAGACTCTGGTGGTTCTCAGCTTGCTCTCACTTATCAGAACAAGCTGAGAACCATGATTCTTCCTGAGAAACATGAGAATAACGAGACTGTATTTCAGCCCTGTGTAAAATGGATTTACTGCTTGCAGGGTGCGCAGGTTAAAGCGGGGTCCTTGAACGTAGGGGCTTTTTATATGAGCGCTGTTTCTCATGGGCTGGCAGCCAGGCAGTTGAATCCGTCTGCGGAGTAGATTGGTGCGGATATTCTGTCATGTCATGTTCAGACACCAATTGATGCTTAAATGCTGCCAGGATGAGTCAGGAACCCCAGTTTGACGGGGTGCTCATTCTTGCAGGTGCTCGGTTGCCCCTCTAATTTGGCCCTTTTCCAATTCCTGGATCTGGCCCATTTCAAGGTGGCCTGCGTGAAGGAAACACATTCTCCACCCTTGTATATGTTCTGTTATTTATGCAGAACTGACCCTGCAAGACAACATTGGGTACTTTCAGA
>QEPC01006937.1:203938-217231 GCA_003113815.1 Sphenodon punctatus | reverse complement strand
GTCTGCTGGTGCCAATGCCCCCCAGCCCAGGCCTATATGCCATCTTTTCCAAGGTACCCTGGCAACCAATGTATGCTGGTGCTAGTGCCAATCTCACCCATGGTGTCAGTGCCACGGGTTGTGGGGTCTGTCATTCCTCGCACAGAGGCGATGTTGTTCCATGGTATCAAAAAACAGCCACTCCAGCCCCAGGACCCGCCACCAGGGTTCTGGTGCCAAGTTACAGGCAGAGAGGACAGTGACCAATACCCAGAAGGTGCCACTCTAGCCCCAGGAACCACCATCATGGGTCTGGGGCCATCATTCTTCGCACCGAGAGACTTTGTTCAACCACAGCAAGAAACAGCCACTCCAGCCCCAGGACCCACCATCAGGGTTCTGGGTCCAAGATACAGGCAGGGAGGACTGTGGCCAATATCCAGAAGCTGCTACTCTAGCCCCAGGACCCAGCGTCATGGGTCCGGAGCCATCATTCCTCGCACAGAGAGCCAATTTTCCAAAGCATCAAGGAACAGCCACTCCAGCCCCAGGACCTGCCACCAGGGTTTGGGGGCCAAGTTACAGACAGGGAGTGCTGTGGCCAATATCCAGAAGCTGCCACTCTAGCCTCAGGACCTACTATTATGCATCTGGGGCCATCATTTTTTGCACAGAGAGCCTTTTTCTGAATGCCCGAACTGAACCAAATATGACCAAACAAATGGTTGAACTCGAACGTGGCGAACGGACCAAACAGCCGAACTGAACCCGACCGAGTCGAATGGCCGAACCTGAACCGCGACCTGTTCGCCCATCCCTATCAAGTGTAGATATTGTACAGTGGAAATGTACAAGATAGCTATCATAATTGACTGGTCAGCTGCAAGTGACATCTTTGGGGACCTTCTTGGGTGGAGGGGACTGGGCAATATGCTGCCTCTTTCTGATGTCTCCTTGCCCCTTTCAAGTTATTGTGATGTCACAACATTCATAAAAGTGCTTGACTACACTGGAAAGGGGCAAGAGAGCCCATTTGTCCTTCTCCGGTGATGGAGCTGCACTGGGGCCAATGAGCCTGGAGGGGTCCTTACTGCTGAGAAAGGGGTGGGGGAGAATCACATTCTAAATTAGCTATGGCAGGGTGCCAGCTTTCCAGCATAGGCATGGCCTTTCTGAGGTTCCTGATATCATAGCATTTGGAAAGGAGTGGTGTGAAACTTCCCCTTCCCTCTTTCCCCAAAATGCTGCTTGGCAGACTAAGCTGACAACTGGACAGGGTAGATCCCTACCCAGATAGGTGGGCGCAATTCTATCCCGTGTGTGCGCCACGCACCTGCGCAACACCCTCAGCCCACGTGTGCAATGCACGTATGCATAGCATGCACACAGGACAGGTGCGTGAGGGATTCTACCCAGTGATTTTTTATTTTAAATGATGGACAAACTTTACCTTTTTTTAGTCTAAATCTGAACTGCGCTAATAAAGTCATTTGTTACCCAAACATTTTCTTCTGTGGTCAGGGATCCAGTGGCAAGTTTGGCTATACTGTAATGATATCAGTCTGTAAAATTATTGTGGTACCTTTAGAATGAATGGATGTTAGTATATAATATCACTGTTCTAAATAGCATTCAAATTAAGGTAGTACTTCTAGAGAAAAGCTCAAACCCTCAGATTACTTTGTTTAGAATGCACAATGGCTATATATGCCTACATGGCATTCAGAGCACTTTACATTTTACATAAAAGCACAATATAAACAATTTAAAAGAAGTAATTAAAAGTATATTAAAATTGTAAGATAGGGGAAGGTATTTTATGAGGACAAAATACATTAAGGGAACCAGCAGTGGATCCTAAAAGCACCTAGAAAATAAATATGTTTTCAGGTGCGTTTTAAAGGTAATTTAATTTTCATACTACTACAATAAAATACAAAGCATAACAAAAACAATTCAGACATTTTATATAATACACCTAGAAAGAAGGGGGGAAAGGAGGGCGGGGGGAGGAACTTGACAATATATGCAACAAACCAAGGCCCTTTTTACACAGACGCTCTAACACCCATAAAATGGGTGTTACATTTTATTATACATGTTTCAGGGCACCACTGCAGCCAATCACCATGGGCCCTGTGCACACATGATGCCTCCACCCAGTTCCTCTGGTTGGAGATGGGTGTTGGTCTGTGTAAAAAGGCCCCAAGAGTCCTCAACTTCATTATCAAACAAAATTCATGTAAATAAACTGAAAAGGCACCAACAAATTGCAGGCAAATTAAATTATAAAGAATGGTTTGGGTATAGTGGATCCTGCACTGGTGCAGGGAGTTTAATTAGATGACCTTTGGGTCCCTTCCATTTCTGACTCTCTAAATTATAAGCTACACAGAAGATTCAGGTTACACCATATTCCATTATATTTAGCCCATGTGATTCTTTTCATAAGCACATGCGTCATCTCTCTCCACCCCCACCCCCCGAGAATATGATGGAATTATTGGGGTTTTCCATTTTGTTAAAATTAAAATCTTTGCTGAAATAATAGGCTTAATTATGAATAGATTGAGCTGTGTGCAACCTTATGGAGGTCATTGAAGTTACACCCCCAGAAACTGCATCTGAACTTTAGCCCTTATAAATAGGAATTATGATAAACCCAATCCAATACTGATTTATAACAAGGGGAGCCTTCCCACTTCCTTTACTAGGCTTCACCTCCAGGGTGTTTAGAATAGATTAGGCAGCGAGCAGAAGTGTCACGAATGTGAATTGAATGGGCCACATTTACAACACCAGCCTCTAACTGTGTAATATTGTGGTTGCTGTTTGGGTGTTTTCAAATATGACTGCGCCCAAGTGCTGTCACGGTCTTACCCCCTCTGATGAGGGGCTGACAACGTGGCCAGGATCCTGCCAGGTACCCAAGCAAATGTGATGGGGGCCAGGATACTGGGGAGGGTGGGGAGATGCATGGATATGCCTTTGCCTGGACCTGCCCCTGGGCTGTGTCAAGCAGCCCACCCCCCTTCCTGTCGGGTGGCCATGGCACCCGGAATGAGTAGGGATTCTGGACTGGGTCCAGTAAAGTGATTTTCAAACATGAAATCCCGTTTTAATCCAGGTCGGGCATTTGGATCCTGTCCATGGTGGAAGCTAGTGCATGCTGTGACTCAGAGACTTTTCTGAGTCACAGCCCATACTACAGTACCCACCACCATGGCTGGGATCTATCCCATGCCAGACTAATGTGATGGTGACTCCCATCCCAAAGTGTGGAAAAGTGTGTCAATGCAGGCCACCGTCACATTTGAAAACATATTGTTTATTCAGATTTTAGGGCACAATCTGTTTTAGGCACATGACCAACCGTGGGCAAAAACATTTGGTTTTCAATGCTGAAAAACAAATGAGAGATCTGAGGATGTGCAAATGGGGAGGTAGTTGTCTGAATTTTGCTATTTGCACCAGCTCATAACTGCATCTGTAGCTTATACAAAATTCCAAGCACAGAATTAGAGATCAAATGAAGGCCCTTTTGAAATGATGCAATGTTTATAGTTTAAGGAGAGTCTATTGTTATGGATTTACCACTTGTGATGCAACAATTATGGCTGAGCTGAGTTGTGCACTTAAAACAATGATTATATATGGTTGCTGTTTGACTTGGATCATCTTGTTGATGGGCCAGAGGGGTTGGGAACCCATTGATCATTTTCTATAGCACTTTCAGTTTTCTAAGTGCTTTACAGTCCTTATCTAGATCACCCTCACAACAAGCCTCTGGAGATAAGTTATTATTATTCCCATTTTGCAGATGGGAAACTAAGGCTGAGAGATAACAATTTACCCAAAGCCACCAGGAAGTTCACAGCTAAGACAGGATTTGATCCTGGTCTCTCAGGTCCAACATTTTATCAACTAAGCTATAAGGCCTGAGGGAGCCCTGCCTCCCATACAAACTATACATGAATGAGACCAGAAGTAGATGACTGAGGTGATACAGGGGTTCTCATATGCCTTTTTGCCCCGGGACTTGGTTTTTTGGAGACATCAGTTGGTGAAGACAATAGCCAGGGTTTCTGGAATAATAACATAATAGACAATAAGAGCATACTGAATAGAGCTGGGGAGGGCAAGATTTCCAAGCCCAAGAGCCCCATACCCAAATGTTCATATTGCTGAGAGCCACAATTATTGCAGCTTCCCCTAATCCCAGGGACATGCAGCGTAACATCCCCAGATTTCCTCCCTCGTGTCAAAGCTCTGCTCTCAGGCAGTCTGGTGGGTTCAGCAGCAGCAACAGCAGCACAGGACAACTCCCAATGAGGATTCAGCAGTCAAAATGGTGGTTGGGCTTCTTTTGCTTCTGAGGCAGCTGCATGGATACACCTCCCAGGCAGCCACTTCTGGCGAGAGCCACATTACTGGTGCCTGATAGCCACATGCAGCTTCCAAGCTGCCATTTGCCCATCTCTGTTTAACTGAGTTTATTATGTGGGAGAGCCTAATAGAGGCAACCCCCCATAGTCTGTTTTGTATTGCTGGCACAAGCAATACCTGATGCAGAAATAGAGGAAGCTCACTCATATGCAACCCTGAGATTCCTCTGAGGTTACTTCTTTGGTCAGGAATTCCCCCACCTCTCTGAAGGACTGTGACCTTTGGGGGCTGTTTGTGGACATGCCCAGAACATACACCCCCCCCCCCCAACCTGTGCTTTAAGTATTTCAGTCAGAAGAATACAGCCTAACACCACCACCCCAAAACATATATTATTTGCCCTTAGGACATAAACATTTATATGTTTTATTGATCAGGGAAACATAAATGTTGTATGGCTGATATATGATCTCCTTTCAATCATATAATAAGGCCCAGATGCAGCCAGATTCAGTCCTGCTGTAAGGCAATGCAATTTCCATTGATGACAGCATGGTCTCTCAACACCCATTACAACTGAGCTTTCTTATCTAGACTCCAGTTGAACCCTCATGTTCTACGTGTCTATGGGTGATTTCAGACATTACGGGCGGGCGGTTCACCACAGTGGATTCCCAGTGGGGGTGAACAAAACAACCACCCCCCGGGGCCAATAAAAGCCCCGAACAGACGTGACGGGACCGGGACCGGGACCACGACCGGGAATCGGACCGACAGATCATGGATCGGGACAGCGCAACAGACGTGACGCCGATCCCCAGCCATGGTCAAAACTCCCAGAAGCCACCGGGCAGGAGTGGGACACAGGCATGGCCGCCTGAGGGCAAACGAAGCCAAAAGGCACAAAAGAGAACGCCCACACAAGGGAAAAGGGAAGGGAGGGGGGAAGAGGGAGAAGAGGCTGACAGGTACCACACACAGCAGGCACACAGACAGTGGAGGCACAGGGGGACACACAGCATGACCACATGCCCGGGCACACACACACACACACACACAAGGGGAAGGTCGGGATGGGGGGCACCGGCGCCCAGAAAACACACAAGGCACAACGGGAGCAGAGGGGGACACAGAAGAGGGGGGGGGGAACTGCAAAGGGGCAGGTCAGGACACAGGCTGCAGCAACCCCCACCCCCACAGCAGCACAGTCCACATAGGTGCCCCCACAGCAACACAGGCAGTCTCGGAAAGGGGTGGCAGGACCCCGGGACCAAGGCACGATGGGGGCCCGCAATGCACAGCGAGCTGGGCGGAGACGGTCCAGGAGGCACATGGAGACCCCACAGTCACAGAGGGGAAGATGGAGGGCAGCCAGGACAGGCAGAGCTGTGCTGCTGGTCCAAGGACATGCACCCCCCCCAGTGGAAGCACTGCAGCCCAGTCCAGGGGTGCCTGAACCCCCAGGTCACATAAGCACCCAAGAGGGAGGGGGGGCCGTGCAGCAGGTGGCAGTGCCGGTGGGTGCGGACAGGTAGCTGGACACGGCCGGGTCGGAGAGGCCACACAGTGCCGCACCCAGGCACTAGGGAGGGCAACCACGGAGGGGGGCCAAGGGGGGCAGGCATACAGGGGATGGGGCCCGGAGGGGGCCCAGGGCCACAGGCAGGGGCAGCAGCACCCTGCGAAGCAGGTGGCACCACAGCATGGCAGAGACATCAGGGCGGGAGCAGCCAGCGGGGACCAGCCCCCCCCCAGACAGGGGCAGGAGTCCACATGGGGGCAGGACACCTGGGGGGGCAGGAGGAGCACAGGGAGTCACAGGCTGCTGCTGGGGGCCACTGTGGGCCCAGGGCCCGGGTGCCCTACCTGGTGAACCAGGTGGGGCCAATGGATCAAGCCCTGGCGGTACCCCAGCACGGACATGTGGTGAGCGATCAGGTAGTAGGCCTCGAAGGGATTATGCATGGAAAGACCCAGCTGGATGTCCACACGGGACCACACCCCCAACAGGGCCAACATCTCCACCGCGGAAGGCTCCGACACACAGAACGAAGCAGAAGGGGGCCAAGGAAGATGTCCAAGCTCCAGCAGCTGGTGGTACACTGCCGCACGGGTGCACTGGTACCCACACGCCCCGTGAACACAGGCAAAGTAGGACACGGCCAAGGCAGGGCCACCCTCAGCAAGGCACACCATGTAGGCTCTCAGCCCGCACACAACCAGCACAGAAACGGTATCAGCCCCGGACCAGGGCACATGCGAACAGCGCTTGTCTGGGATGCGCCCCTCAGGGAAGCGAACCAGCCCCAGGGTGTCCGTATGTAGCTGGCAATCACGATCGCTCACCTCATAGCTGAAGTAGCGACGTCCAGAGTTTAAGCTCTCAAAGGCACCCGCATGGCTGTCTGGGGTGCCCAGGAAGAGCTGCACGGCTGAGGTATGCCACAGGTCACAAAGAGACATGGTCTTGCGGAAGGTCCAGATATGGGGGGCCCCATGGGGGCCGAGGAGTGGGAGCCCAGTGGATGGGCAACCAGCCATGGTCCAACATGACAGGGAGAATAACACAAAGGCCTGGGGGGCACACATACCCTCTAGGGCCAGGAGGGCCTCCGAGGGGTCCCAAGGCCAGGGAGAGCAACCGCGGACCACAACATTGTAGCACAACAGAGCGAGGCATGGGGTGTGGACCCGGCACAGCTGCAGAACACAATAGCAATCACACTGTCCAGCTAATCGCACCTCCAAGGCCACACTATAGCAAACAGTGTGGGGAGGGGGGGCGGGGTGGTGGTGGAGATAGATGATGGAATGCAGCTGTCCAGGGAGCATGCAGACCCATGCGCCCATGCAGGGGCAAGGCCAGGTGCCCTGCCTGCCGGTGCACCCAATTGCACGCATGCATACCCCGGCCCCCCCATGGGGGGGCAAGCCTGCCTAGGGGCCCACCCACCCAGACAGTCCTGCCATCAGAGGCCCTGTATAACTGTTCCTGTCCCCCACTTGGGCCCCACCACCATGGAGCGGGACAGGGCAGCTGCCTATTAGATGTACCTCATGCTCGCAGCCAAGTGGTTCCGCGACCACACAGAACAGCTGCATCTCCTGACCACGGAGGTGCAACTGGCCATCTGGTTGCAGGTTGCCCTGGCCCGGATAGCTGCAAGGGGCCTCTGGGCCCACCACAGGTGCAGGAGAGCCCGTGCTCGGCTCAGGGCACAGAGAATCTCCAGGGAGGATTGGCAGGCTGCGAGCCGGACCTGGCCCGCAGTGCTCCGAGGGGATGCCAGGCTCCTCCTCTGGGCAAGGGAGACCATGTGCTGGGAATCCCTGATCGCTATGCCCATAGGCAGATGCCTATGGGTCACAGTGTGCCCACAGACTTGGTGGGCTAGGGCGCTGGCCCACTGGGAAGAGCCAGACTGGAGGGCCCACTTTAGGATGACCAAGAGCACCCTGCTTTGCCTAGTGGAGCTCCTCACACCCTGGCTGGAGCGGCACCACACCTCCATGTGGGACCCCATCCCCATGGTCCAGCGGGTGGCAGTAGGGGTCTGGGCCCTCGCAACGCCCGACTTGTGCCGGTCCATGTCCCATCACTTTGGGGTGGGGCTCAGGACTGTCGCCTGTATCCTCCGGGATGTGTGCGAGGTGGTGGAGGGCGTGCTCGTGGACAGAACGATCCAGCTAGTGGACCAGGGGACCGTGATGGCGGGGTTCACGGCCGGCGGTTTCCCCAACTGCATGAGAGTCGTGGACGGCACCCACATAGAGATACTCTGCCCAGACACCGGGGAGGCCCTGGAGTATGTGGACAGGCACGGTTACTACTCCCTGCAGCTGCAGGGGGTGGTGGATCACTGGGGCCGGTTCATAGACATCTACACAGGCAACTCCGGCCACAGTCACGATGCCAGGATCATGACCATCTCACCCTTATGTTCTGGGGGGACTTCGCGGACATGGGTATGAGCTGGATCGAAGGGGTCCTGATGCCCCCCTGTATTCTGGGGGACTCTGCCTACCCCCTCACCCGCTGGTTGATGAAGGTTTACCCTGTACCGAAGACCCCTGTGGAGGTGCTATACAATACCCGCCTGTGTTCCAGCCACACCGTGGTGAAGCGTGCCTTCGGGGCCCTCAAGCAGCACTGGAGGAGTGTAGATGGGTGCCTTGATTACACCATCTCAACCTCGGCCCTGGTGATCTGTGCCTGCTGTGTGCTCCACAATATCTGTGAAACCGAGGGGGCATCCCTGGAGTACCCTGAGCCCAACCGGCTCCCCGGTCCCGTGCCCCTCTACATGAATGCTGAGAACCCCAGGGAGTACCATTATGCAAGACAGATCTGGGATGCCCTGGCGAGGCATATCGCCTGGGGGGCCCAGATGTGAGGGACTCCCCCCCTGGGGCCCCACCCACGGTTATGTGGCCATGCCCCTGCACAGGTGGGCCCCACCCCTGTCCCCCACAAATGGGAGCATGAGCCATCCTAGTGAATGCTGCCTTTATTTACCCCAAGTGGGCACATTCAATCTGTCCCTCCACCCCTGCATTGCCCTGTACCCTACAGTGACCCCCATCACGTTGCCCTCCCCATCCCCCCTTCCAGGTGGGCCCCACCCCTGTCCCCCACAAATGGGAGCATGAGCCATCCTAGTGAATGCTGCCTTTATTTACCCCAAGTGGGCACATTCAATCTGTCCCTCCACCCCTGCATTGCCCTGTACCCTACAGTGACCCCCATCACGTTGCCCTCCCCATCCCCCCTTCCCCCCAACCCCCCTCGCTTCCTTGGACGGCCCCGTGAGCGGCCTCTGGGGCCCATGGAGCTCTGTGAGCTCTCCTCCCCCCTGCTGTCCATGTTCCCTGCATTGTCCTGTGCCACCTCCTGGTCCGGCAGGGGGGCAGGCAGTGGGGGGGAGAGGGAGGGTGGGGCCTTGGATGGCCCCCTGGAAGGCTGCACCCTCCGGAGCACCGGGGGCACCAGGAGGTGGATGCACAGCCCCTGAGGGTGTGGGGGCAGCTGGGGTGCCTGGGTGGGGGGCGGGGCCACCAAGGGTCCCGGCATTGGGACCTGGGGAGGCAGGGTGCCCGGGGTGTGTGCCTGCCATCACATAGGCGCACATCATGCCAGCGTGCAGGAGCAGGGAGGTCCCAATATTGTGGGACCTGTCCATTTTGACTGTGTGCTCCCGCATCATCCTGGTGATGGCCTTCTCCAGCCTCCCAAGTGCCTCCACCTTCCTGCTGTGTTCCCAGCACTCTTGCCTCTGCTCCAGGTGCACCTCGGCCTGGAGCCTCTGGTCCATCACCTCGGCCCATTCCAGGGACTGCTCGATGGCTGCCTCCATGCGGGCGAAGGCCTCGATCATCCTCTCCCCCTGTTCTGATGCATTCTGGATGATCTCCTGCGCCTGTTCCTCCCTCCACCTGCAGACCCATGCCTGGTACTCTTGCATGCGCTGCGCTGGGACCACGGGCCCAGAGGATTCTGGCTGCTGGGGTTGCCCTGTGGGTACGAGAGGGTGAGTCTGATCATGTTCCCAGCCCCTGCCCCCTGCCCGGGATGGGGAAGGGACCCCTCAGGCCGCCGGGCATCTCTCCCAGTCCCTCCCCACCCCCTGACCCCGGCCCCTCCCATTCCCTCTGCCTGCCCGGGAACCCCCTCCCTGCACCCCGGGGTGCCCTCCCTACTGCCCCTCCTGCCTCACCTGGTTCCTGCAGCTTCTGGCTGGCCTCCTCAGCAGCTGCTGGCTCAGTCTCCTGGGTCCATTCCCGGGGTGTTTCGTGTCCTGCAGGTGAGGGAGGGGGCTGTGGGTGTTGGGGTGCGTGGTTGGGGGACCTGGGAATGGGCCCCCTCCTGCCTTGCCGGTGGGGGCTGAGGCTCGGGCTGGGGCGGCCCCTGCCCCCTCCACCCCCCCGGTTCTTGATCCCTTGGGCATGGTCCCTCCCCTCTCCGGGTCGGCCACTTACCCTCAATGTCCGTCTTGGATCCCTCGAAGGCCAGCCCCTTGGTGTGGGAGTGCTCCCCCATGGACCACTGGCTGAGGGTGGTGATGGTTCCGGCCTCAGATGTCGCTTGGCCAGCCTGGTGGTGGGTGCTCTCTGGGCTGCTGCCGAGGGGGGCTGCTGGTGCTGGAGGTCACGGGGCACTCTTCCTGGGGGTCCGGGGCCGTGGAGCTCGTGTCTACCAGGCGGGCGGGGAGGGGAGGGGGTACCTTGGCCCGTACCCTGCCCTGGACCACTGCGCTTCCCACGAGCCATGGGGTGACTATGGACCCCTTCATATGGAGGATGTGGTCCAGGGCAATGTAGAAGGGGGCGGTCCGGACCCTGTGTCCAGACCACCTATTGTTGTCCCAGATGGCCTTGTACCCCATCTTCAGCTCCTTGGCATTTGAGCGGCACTGTGCTGCTGTGCTCTGGTGCCCTGCTGCCTCCATATCCCGCACTATGTCCTGGTAGACATGCTCATTGCGCTGGTTGAGGGCGAGCTCCAGCTGGTACTCCAGGGTCCCCCAGATCCTGATGAAGTCCCTGGTCTCCTGAAGGCCCCACTGCCCCCTTCGGTGGTACGCCTTTCTCCGTCATCTCCACAGCGGGTCATACTCCTCCTCCTCCACCAGCTCCGCCTCTGCCTGAGCTGGGCCGGTGTCCTCCAGGGGTTCATCCGCCCGGGCCATTTTCCATGTCTGTGGGGAAAGTAGGTGGGGGGTGTAGGGTTGGGTTCACGTGGGGCCCCCTCGCAGGGCACCTCTGCCCCCTGCCTCCCTTCCGGTCACCCAGGTGTGCCCAACCCCCCTGGGAGCCCCTGTGCCCCCTGTTCCCCTCCCCTTCATTCCCCTTACCCATTTCCTGGGTGTCTCCTCTGGCCCCGGTCCATCTGATGTCCCCGGGGCATCGCATCCCGCCTGCTTCTGCGGGTGTTGTCCCTGCCCCGCCTCCATGGTCAGCACGACCCCTGTCTCCCCCTACTCCACCTGTGCTCCCTCCACCTCCATCGCTGCCCCGCCTCCTCTGCCTCCTCCTCCACCATCGTTCTCTCACCCACCACTCTCATCTGCCTCCCTCCTCGCTCCATCCCGCCATGCTTTCCTGCTGCTGATTTCCCTTTAAATCTCCCTCCGGTTGTTGTGTTGTTGTTGGTTGCCTGGCAGTGATGCTGCGTGCATTGTCCACAGCTGGTGCTCGTTTCCTTTGGTTCCACCCGGGGATTGGCGTCCAGATGTTACTTTTTGTTGTTTCCCGGTGGGGATCTCTTTGACCATGCTTCCCAGGATTTTGCGCCAGGGAGCCCGGGAAGCGTGGTTGGAATGGACCCCATGTGGGTATTGAGTGTGATGAACATCTGGCGCACGCCGAACAGACATTCAGGGCTCTTTGGACCCGCCGTGGGATTGAGCGTGGTTCACTGTGGTTGAGCGTGATCCCGTAATGTCTGAAATCACCCTATGTTTCTTGAATAAGCATCCACTGTTGTATCCAATATCACCTGTAAGGCACAGTTTCTCAAACTGTTAGTTGGGATCTCAAGTGAGATTATGCCATCTGCTGTGGTCATGATCCTGATTAAGATCTGATTATACTTTTCATGTCTCTTGTTATTAACTGGAATTTTCCCATTATATACTTAAGACTCAAAATGGAGTTTCACAAGCAAAGGTTTAGACACTCTACTGTATAGCCTATAGTTGGTTCTCTGAACAAAGGCATTACAGTGAACATTACAACATATACGTGACATGTAAAAATATCATGAGTCATTCAGCTAAGCCAGCCAGATTCAAGAATATATTTAAACAGCATGGTTCTGTATATTGATGCAATAACCTTCTGCGTGGTACAGGGGAAAGATCAAGCAGTCTCTCCTAAGCAAAAAGATGAACATGAATATTACAAAACAGCCCAAGTTATCACGTATGTCAAGTTGAGGCAAATAAAATTATAGAGCTGCGGGATCAGCTCTATAGTGTGTTTATTTATTTATTTATTTATTTATTTTACTTTAATTTCTATGCCGCCGCCTCCTTCCAGCTAGTTAAGGCAGCTTGGACTCTATTAAAATCATGAAAATTCACATTATGAAAAAGAGATGATTTATTCTCTTACCGAAAATTTGTAGGGAGAATCACTTGGGTGAGAGATAGAACCTATCCAAATTTCAAACAGCTCTGTGGAGCAAGAGCTGAATTATACAAGTTTGAAAATTGGAGGCAGAAGTGTTTTTTCTCTTTTTTGGCAACTGTCTTCTGTTGGTGTATAAAGTTTTATGTCTGAAAGTTTAAAAGTTAAAATGTGCATTCTAGCTATTTCTTGAGTTTGGATTTTTAAAATCCATTGTATAGTTGTAAAATCTGTCATCATTTTTTGCAGTTTCCATGTTTTCCAATATAGAGCGTGAACTTGCAAAGTTCTGTCACACTTGCACAGAACACTGACTCAGGTTCCGCGGGCAGTCTTGTCCCTCTATCAAGGAGTACTGCAAGGATATTTGTCACTCTAGGAGGTCTGAGACTATAGGATAAAAAAAACCTTCAGTGTCAGGCTCTTACAAATACAACCATGCTCCAAAAAGCATGGGAATTGTACGTTATAGCTCCCACCTTAACTTGCACACTTTGTAAGCAGTATAACATATAGGGATGGGCGAACGTGGTTCGGCAGTTTGGAGTTCGGCCCAAACTTGGCCTGCTCGGACGACCGAACTCGAACACGAACTCGAATGCGAACATACCGAACAAACCGAACGGCGAAATGGCAGAACAGCTCGGTCAGTTCGGATCGCGTTCGGATGAGTTCGGGTGGCAAAAAAGGTTCATAGGAAGGTCAAACATGACAGGGAGGTGTCAGTCACTGAGGAGCAGACTTCCAGGCACCAGGGGTGGAGAGGCTTGCAAGAAACGAAACTAATTATCTGCCTCCCCC
>QEPC01006937.1:186365-203653 GCA_003113815.1 Sphenodon punctatus | reverse complement strand
AGATAGATAGATAGATAGATAGATAGATAGATAGATAGATAGATAGATAGATAGTAGAGAGTTGTAGGAGTTAGCTTAGTGATAGAGATAGCATTAGTGATTTAGTTTTAGTGTTTGTGGGAGTAAGTCTGTGTACTTGTTAGATAATCCATTTAGTTCATAGCATTTAGAATAGTTAATAGCAGTTAGATTTAGTGTAGATAGATATATATAATATTAGATTAAAAAAATAAATAAATAAACCCATATAAAAACAAAAAAAACAAATAAAAAGCAAAAGAAAACCATATAAAACCCAATAAAAAACCCAATAAAAAACCAAAAAACCATATAAAAAACAAATAAACACCCATAACAACACTTCCCGAACGGCTGAACGGCCGAACCGAACAGCCGAACCCGAACTCGGCGAACTAGCTGAACTGCCGAACCGAATGGACGAACCGAACGCAGCCGAACCGAACGGCCGAACCCGAACCGCGATCTGTTCGCCCATTCCTAATAACATATTGTGCTTGTTACAACTTAAACTCCATGCATCTACACCAGGGATGGGGAACCTCAGACCCGGGGGTCAAATGCAGCCCGCAGCAAGTTTTTATGTGACCCCTTTCCATTTCCTGGATCTGGCCCGTGGATCCAGTTCTTACCTCCAATCATTGAAAAACTGAGCTCAAGGGAAGTGAGCAGAGATGAGGTCATGCAAATAAGGATAGGGGACAGGTGAGTGATCATATTCATGATTTGGACCCTCATTTCCTTGAGTGCATCTCTTAAGCACCCCTGCCCCAACTTCTGTGCGGCCCTCGAAGCTTGTGCAAGCTTTCAAAATGGCCCCTGGGAGAGAAAAGGCAACCCTGATCTACACCTTGGTGTCTTTAGACATAACGTCAACGGGTGTCTGAATGTGTGATTTGACCTTGATATAAACACTGTGTTCACCATGTGGCGCAGCTTAGACACACAGCTCATCTTGGGGCAAATCAGTGATTTGCTCGCCACCTGATCTCAGCACGCAAGCATTGCTGTCTTGTTCCCTGTATTGTACCTGCTAACATGCCACGCGATATTATTAGACACAACGTTGGCCATTTGTTCAGCCAGAACACGCAAATTGTCCTTGGGATACAATGGTGTTCACATCGCATGTTCAACGGGTGGCCAAACTGGTGTTGGGATTGTTACGGTGCTTACACACAATGGCCAAACACATGCTTAGGGAGTTTGACACCCAATCTTTGTTATGTTTAAAGATGCCCTTTGCCTTGGTCTTTCAGTCCAATCCTCTTCCTCTGCTGATTTAGGGGCAAAAGTGAAACTGAGGACAGCAGAGGGTGTCTGCCTCCTGACTCCTGCTTTCCATATATGCTTTCATTTGGGTTGGAGACAACAGGATGAGTACTGGGGAGTCTGTATTTGGGGAAAACAAGGTTCATGGATGTGGGATGCGTAATGGGACACAAGATTAGGAGCAGCCAGGCAGTGGGGGAAGTGTCTGTATTATGAGGTGGAAGCAGGTGCTGGGGGAGTGCTTATGGGGGATAAAGCTCAAAAATGGGTGATGTGTATACACAGACCAGGCTGGGGAGCAGGCAGGGGCAGACGGAAGTGAGTGTATCAGCAATGAGCAGCTGGATGCTAGGAGGTGTGTATACTGGGGTCTTGTCATCTGAGAAGTTGGTGATATATATTCACGAAGAAAGCTGGGGGCACCCAAGATTGGAGATCAGTGTTTGTATGGGGAGGGGGTACCCAGGTGATAAGGGGTATATATGGGGGAAGAATGCTAAGAGATGGATATTGTATTAAGGGACAAGGGGTGTCTTTAGACATAACATCAGCGGGTGTCTGAATGTGTGTTTTGACCTTGATGTGTGTTTTGAAATTGGTGTTGGGATTGCTTTGGTGTTTACACACAATGGCCAAACACATGCTTAGAGGTTTTGACACCAGATCTTTGTTATGTCTAAAGACGCCCAAGATTTGGGGGACAGCCAGGGATGGGGGTGAAGTGTATTAATGATTTTCTACCGTGCTTTCAGTTGGATTGGGGACAATGGGACATCTAAGTACTTGGGATGGGGTGTATATGAGTACAGGATGTGTACTGGGAGACAAAAATGGCAGCAACCATGCGTGGGAGCAGTGTGTGTATGAGGAAGAGGCACCCAGGTGCTGGGAGGGTGTATATTTATTTGTCATATTTATTTATTTGTCATATTTATTAGCTGCCCCCTCATGCCTACGGCATCTCAGGGCGGCTTACAACAGATAAAAATAAACAATAATAATAAAATTGATCAATTTTAACACATTTTTTTTTAAAAAACCCATTACTTTAACATCCTTAAAATCCAAAAAAAAATCCTCCCCTCTGAAGGCCTTGGCAAACAGCAGGTCTTGCAGGCTCGGCGGAATGCCAGCAGATCCGGGGCCAGGCGAGCTTCCTCCGGGAGGGAATTCTAGAGTCGTGACCCAGCCACCGAGAACGCCCTTTCCATAGTGGCCCTCCATTTAACACCCGGACCACCAGGAAGGGGCCCCCATTAGACTGCAGGGATCGCTCTGAGATGCGGAGGACGAGGCGGTTCCCAAGGTATGAGGGGCCCAGACCGTGTAGGGCTTTATAGATCAAAACTAACACCTTGAATCTGGCCCGGTATGCTATAGGCAACCAGTGCAGAGTGAGGAGCACAGGTGTTATGTGCTCCCACCGACCCGTCCCTGTAAGGAGATGGGCCGCCGCGTTCTGCACTAGCTGCAGCCTCTGGACCAGAAACAGGGGAAGCCCCACGCAGAGCACATTGCAGTAGTCTAGCCTCGAGGTGATGAAGGCATGGATGAGAGTGGTCAGGTCGAGTCCGGAGATGTATGGACGGAGCCTCCGTACTAGATACAGCTGGTGGAAGGCGGCTTTAGCCACCACCTCCACCTGCCAATCCAGATGGAGGTCCGAATCCAACACCACCCCCAGACTCTGAACCTGCTGGGCTACAGGAGGGCAGACCCCCCCTCCTCCGGAGGAGCCAAACCACTCCCCCCCTGCCCTTCCCACCACCATTACCTCCATCTTATTAGGATTAAGTTTCAGTTTGCTCCACCGCATCCAATCCTCCACGGCCTCCAAACATTGGGAAATTATCAAGACAGCAGGACCTGGGTTAGTTGAAAATGAGAGGTACAGCTGAGTATCATCAGCATATTGGTGACATCGCACCCCGAACCCTATCACGATCTCCCCCAGGGGCTGCATATACACATTAAATAGTAACGGAGACAGGATCGAACCCTGCGGAACACCACAGGTCAAGACCCGGGGGCTTGATGTTTCATCCCCCAACACCACCTGCTGGCTTCTCCTCAAGAGGAATGAGCGGATTCACCCAAGGACAGTCCCGTCCAGACCCCCCAGGTCATGCAGCTGTCTCAGCAGCAGCCCATGGTCCATGGTACCAAAAGCGGCTGAGAGATCTAGCAGTATCAGAAACGTTGAACATCCTGCATCCATCTCCCGGCGGAGATCGTCCGCCATGGCCACCAACCCCGTCTCAGTACCGTAGCCGGGGTGGAACCCAGACTGAAAAGGGTCATGGAAACCAATACTATCCAGATGCGCCTGGAGCTGCAGTGCCACTGCTCGTTCAATAAACTTCCCTTAAAAGGGAAGATTAGAGACAGGAGAATGCTGAGAGATGGGTGATGTGTATTCAGGGACAAGGCATGGGAGAAGTCAGGGGTGGAGGGAAACTTTATATATGGGCTACAATGGAGACAGGGATCAAGCCTCTAATATTGTAGAGAGGAGAAGCTTGCTGTCTCCAGTTTTCAGTGTTGCCCCTACCTGGACCTGCAGAGAAAGAGGATTGGGTCTAAAAGACCAAGGCAAAATGTGGGTGGATGGAGCCTGAGTTCTAAGCAAGTTCAATATGTGAGACTCTACAATGTCTTTACTGCTCGCTTACATGGCGCTCAAGTTAAGGCAGGAGTCTTGACTTACAATTTCCAAGCTTTCTGGCACATAGTTGAATTTGTAAGAGCCTTAACTCCTCTCATAAACTGAAGGTTTTTTAAATCTTATAATTGGCACAATGGCCAAGTAAGAGCCTCTAACAGCTCCATCAAAGAAAAAAAACATTTCCTCAGTGTCTTTTTACTGACTCCTAAAATGAAAAGTGCCATTAAAATAAAAGTGAGACCCAATCTTTTGCTCAAGCACTGAAATAACATAATCAATATGTTCCTTTAAATTGTAATGAAGTATCTTAAAGGAGGTTAAATCTCTAACACAAGTTCCATTTTGCAATGTTCTATTTTCCTCTGTCTGTTACCACTGAATGGCAAATGCAATTTTTGTCAGAGAATTACATTAACTCAATGATCTGCTAATAGTGAACTGAAATTCCCTCCCTGTCATAAAGAGCTTTCAAACCAGAAATGCACCAAAATACTATCTCTGATAACTGAGTGTTTGATATATGGTCATCTTGACTGATTCCATTGGGGAGGGCCTTTTAATGTGTCCCGGGGGTGGGGGTGGTGAAAAATGGTCTGTATATGAGTAAATGGCCTACATATTAGGGTGGAAAATAGGCTCTCTGTCAGTAACGACACAATATAATGGCACACATTTTGTACTGAAATACCGTAAAATGTATGAAGTAATCTTGTCAGTCATCTAAGATGGAAAAGTAAGAAAATGGGCAATAAAAAGCCAGGCACTTTAATATCCACTGAGTTTCCCTTTTGCACAAGTGTAGGGAAGTATATTTTAGTGAAATCTTATCTTACGTTACAAGTGGAACTTTCTCCCTCTCAGAAGGATGGAGGGGAGTGGTACTTCGGGTAGCTGCTTTCCATTAAAAGTCCAAGTGACTTAGATGTTTTCAAAGCTGTCTTTCTTTTTGAAGATGTAGGCTGTTTTTACACCGACTGCCTCCACCCCCCACCCCGCCACTCGGTGTTCGAGTGGGTGTGCGGCGGGGTGTGTGTGTCCATGTAAACGGATGCTGGTAGGTGAGGGGATGGGTGTGCAGCAGGTGTGCACCCATGTAAACACCACAGGAGGTGGGTTTTTGTGCATGCGCGCTCCCACCGCACACCCATCAACACCCGCCGCACACTGACCCACACTCATCTCCACCCACGGAGCCCTCTGACAGAATGGAAGATGGGTGTTGGTAGGTGTAGGTGGTGGGGTGTCCGTGTAAATGGGCACACACCCACCTACACTCACTGCACCGACACACCCACTCATCCAGGTCTGTGTAAAAATGGCCGTACTCCCAAGTGATTGTCCAAAAGCCAAGGTTTTCATTTACATGAAGATGCCTTTATGCTGCTATAGAGAGTTGTATTTAGATCCACTTTTCTGCTTCTGTACTCTACCAGAGACGTAAAAACAAACCAAAATGGTTGACTGTTAGCATTTTAAGGGGCTCAGCCTGCTCTGTTTAGACTAGTGGTCAAATTCTCTTTAGGCTCTCATCCTCCTCTCCCCAATCCTCTTTGGTTCAGCTGTGCTGCTTGCTCTGCATGGTCAGGGATTGCTGCCCTTTTATCTTTCTGCACACTGACCAGCCAAATGAAGTTCTGATGACAGTTGCTAATCGTGAACCTAATGCACTGCCCTGTATTATTATACAGACAATAATAAAATGCCTATTGATTTTCATGGGATGGATTGTGTGTTTGAATTACATCTTAGGTGGTTTCGAAAGAGCTGTGAATGACTTACAAAAAATCCTGAGCATTGAGATTCATAATGGACAGGGGAAAGTCTACTTATAACCTTTATTATAATTCTGCTGTTGTGTGTGCAGCATAGACTCATTTGTGATGGACTGTAGCATCCTAGGCTGAAAGCCTTTAGAGGCACACATTGCTATGGTCTAGTTATTTTCACACAGTATTTGAACTAAACAGAGATCTTCTCTCCAGATCTCTGTAGCGTACAAAGGTTTTTATCAGTTCTGCAGTGTTGCCTCTGTATGAAAATCTCATTATGTATTTATAAAAAGAATGCAAGCAATGTGATTTTCAGGAAGTGTAATTACATTTATAACTGAAAGGTATGCTTTCTTACAACATTTGACCTTTCTAATAGGCTAGGCAGGACATGTAATGGATGCTTATGCATTAATGGTCTTAGAGGAATGAGCAAGACTGACCTTTAAATAGGGTTCCTACTTAGTGATTGCACCAAGAATGTACTTGGCATAGGAGAATTCATAATGGGGATCTAACCTTTTTTTTCCTTTTTCTTTTTCTGTCTCTCCCCTCATTAAGATTTGTAGTTGATTTAAAAGACTGGATAATCAATCAGATAGTGAATGCCAGCTGGCTGTATGGGAAAACCCAGACTCTATGGAATACACACCCAAAGCTCAATTCAAAGTCTATGGAAATCGATGGGGTTTTGAACAGGTTTCAAGAAGAGAAGCTGCTGCCTGTTGAGGGCAAGAATCCATGTCCAGTACAACTGCACCCTTACACAAAGAGATGCTGAACTTATGCGGACCAAATAACTAGCCTAATTCAACATGGAAATTCTGCTTAGTTATTCATATAGCAACATTATAGGATTAGTGAATGGTGTCAGAGTGTCTTTGCCCCAACCAGGGAAAACTGTCAACAAGGCTAAATTCCCAAGGGATTTCCAACCTATTAATCACAGTGTTACCGTAAAGGCTAATTCAGGACTGGATTTGACCCACATACACAGTTGTGTTCTAGTTAGTTTCTTATGCCAGACCCAACGTTATTATATCTGACCAGTTTTTGTAATGCAACAGAAAGGCAAGAGGTCTTGGCCACGGAACTAACGAGCTAAATGCTGTGGGATTGTTATAGTGCATTCACTGTGAGATACATCACTGCCCAGCATGGTAATGTTTACTGCCACTGCCAGTAATGTCGGAGTCCAGACCACAACTCTGAACTGGTGGTGTTCTCATGAGTCCACACTTAAATGCTGACCATGCAGAGGTTCTGGGCGGGGCTCTCAGGGTGATACCACATGTGCAAGTGAAAATGGGTGATGGGTGGCAATGCTTTTTGCTGCAAATGAGGGTTCGGCACCCCCTTAGGTCTAGCAAGGCATGCTGGAGTAGAACTTATGTGTGCATAATTCCCTTGCATACCTTGACAAACGAGGATTGCAACCTCTCTGTGTTGAACTTCCTCTTGATTTTTCTTGCCTTTCATATTTTGAGGAGGCTTATCATGAATGCAGCAATAGGTGTAAGCCCATGTTGGTTGATGACAAGATTTATCTGATTCACAAATCCTCTTTTTTTCCCACGATGGTGATCATTCATCATCATTGATCAACTATTGGTAATTTACTGATGCCCACATGGACATGCCTTTTGGGCTTGCAGCCTTGCACACACTGCATTTCTCAGCATGGGAGCCTACACATGAGCTGTGGAGGGCTTGATACTTGCACGCCCTGTGACTAGCAATCTCTGCTTCCACACTTAGAGGACAGCACAGGGATCAGGACAAATGTTTGCTTTCCCCCCCCCTCCCCATGGGGCAGCTGCGTGAGCCAGTTTCTGTCAGCCATCCCACCATGCCCCAGGGCAGGCAGTGGCTACCTGGCCTTACCCAACCTCCTTCCGCTAGCCCGCCCACTATCCCATCCCCAGACGTGATGTGGTCATGTAGGACTGGAGCTAGTGCGTGCCACTCAAAGTCCTGCAGCAGACCATGCTGCACAGCAGGGCAGATGGGAACCAGACACACAAGTGGTGGCATGCGACTGTGCCTTGAGCAGTCTTACTCCACTTTGGGAAAGGCTGCTACACACTGCATCCTTGGCCTTTTTCTGAGGACACAGCAACTAGCAGCCATCTGCCCATCCTGCCTTGCATCAGGGGAAACATCTGGCAGCCACCAGACACACAATGCACTGTGTCACATGGTTAAGCTGCCCAAAGTGGGGTACAACTGCCCAAGGTGTGGTAAATGCATCGTATTACTGAACCCATTGTCTCCTCTTCAGCCTCAGATGTGGAAAAAATATCCTATTTTCTATTTAACTTTTAATAAATCATCAGTTACTGTAATAGCTAAAGCTAAGAGGAACTATCATAATCTTGAAGGCTGACTTCCATGGAATTTATCTTGGTTGGATGAAAGGGCGCCGCCAAAGTGCGAAGAGCTGTTGGGGGGCCATTAATGGACGGAGGCGGTGGAGGTGACTACCAGCACAACTTCAAGATCCATCCGAGCTTCCCCCCTCGGTAACCAACCCACCAGGATGCCTGTCCTCCTCTCCTTCCCCCTCTCTCCCTCTTCTCCCCTCTCCCCCTTCCCTCTCACCTGCTTCTCCCCCTACTCCTTTCCCCTCTCCTACCCCCCAATAAGCCTGTAATCTCTCTCCACCATTCCCACACCTGCTCCTCACCCACCACCACTTCTTGCCCCCTGCCCCCTGTCCCACGCCCCGTTTCCCACCGATCCCATCGACCCCCTTTCCCTAATCTTATACCCATTCCCTGTCTTCCCCCTGATCAACTCCCATTCTTCTGTTCCCTCTGAAACTGTCGCTCCTCTGCTAATAAAGCCCCCTATATCTATGCACTTTTCTTCTCTCCCTTCACCTTCTCACCCTTAGTGAAACCTGGATCTCCCCCACTGACTCTGTCACCCCTGCCACCCTCTCCTACGGAGGTCTCCTTCTCCCACCAGCCCCATGCTGAAGGCCGGGGTGGTAGCGTAGGCCTCCTCCTCACCTCTTCCTGCCATTTCCAACCCCTCCCTCCTCCCCCCTCTCTCTCCTTCCCCTCCTTTGAGGCTCACTCCATACTCCCATCTCCACCTCCGTGTTACTGTCATCTACCGCCCCCCCTCCCCCTGGCTCCCTCGCCTCCTTTCTCTCCGAGTTCGAGTCCTGGATCACCCTATTCCTCTCTGATGACATCCCCACACTCATCCTTGGTGACTTCAATATTCATTTTTTTTAAAAAAAACCCTTTATTTTATTATATCCATGAAAACCATACATCAGTTCAAATCTTTACAATTCTTTTACCCTATATTCCCCCTTTTTTCATATATTTCCCATATGCAAATATTTCAACTTAATGGTACAACCAAACATCTCACTGAATACACCCACATTTTTTAAACTGGCACTAAGAGGGAAATTGCGAATGGCAGGATTGACCAGGGTGCAGCAGCTTTTCAGTTTGGGGAAATTTATATCAATTCAAAAAATAGAGCACCTGGTAAAAGATAAGATTGAATTTTTACAATATCTACAGCTGAAGAGTGCCTGTACCTATTCAGATAAAAAGGACTGGGGTAGAGAACCCTTTAAATTAGAGGAGCTGGTTTTTAAAAAGAGCAAAGGGGCAGGAAGGCTTGGAAAGATTTCTAAAGAATTTGAAGAGGTGTAGTTATAAGAAAAGGATAACATATAGAGAGAGATGGAGAAAAGATTTGAATCTGACTCTATGAGAAACAGAAGTAAAAAAGATATGGAGTGTGTATGAGTGTGCTTTCTCAGGGGAGGTCAAAGAAATACAAGTTAAGTTAACAACCAGGTTCTATCTGACCCCAATGCGACTTCAATATTCATGTTGATGCACCCTCTCAGTCTTGCATTGCGGCGCTTTCTCTTCTTAGCCTCTTCCTTTAATCTCCACCTTTGGACTAGCTCCCCCACCCATACTGATGGTCACTCTCTTGATCTCGTGTTCTCTAGGAACTGTTCTGTCTCCGATCTCTCCTTTGAGTCCCATCCCATCTCTGACCATTTCCTTGCCTCCTTCACCCTCCCCCACTGCTAGCCCTCCTCTTCCCCATCTCCCTGCCCCTCCCGCGATCTGCAGACCATTGTGCCCCAGGACTTTGCCTCCTCCCTCTCTCCTCTTCTCCCCTCAGTCTTCTCCTCCTCCTCCCTCAAATCTGCCATCTCCACCTTCAACTCCTCTCTTTCCTCCACCCTTGATTCTCTTGTCCACCTCTCCTCCTGCCTGGCTCACTCCCGTAACCCTCGCCCTTGTCTCACTCCCACCATTCGCCATCTCCACTCCTGCACCCAGGCGGCGGAACGCCTCTGGCACAAATGTCATTACCGCGCTGACTTCCTCCACTTCAGATTCTGCCTCTCATCGTTCAACTCTGCTATCTCCCTTGCTAGACAGCAGTACTATGCCTCCCACATTGAGTCCTGCTCCCTGGACCATCACCACATCTTTTCCACCATAGACTCCCTTCTCAAACCCTCATGTCCTCCTCCTCTCTCTTCTCTCTCCACTCAGAATCTTGCTCTCTTTTTCACCTCTATTGACAAGATCTGCCTGGAAATTGCTTCCAAGTCCTGTCCCCCTAATACTCCCCCATCTCTCTCCTCCCCCCACCTCTCTCATGTCTGTCTTCCCTTCTGCCTCCCTTGAGGAAATCTCCTCCCTGCTCTCCTCCTCCAACCCCTCCCTGTGCCCCCTGAACCCCATTCCTTCCCACTGCCTGACCTCCATTGCTTCCACCATCACCCCTCCCTCCTGCATATCATCAACCTCTTCCTCTCTACCGACTCCTTACCCTCTGTCTTTAAACACGCCACTGTCTCCCCCATCCTCAAAAAGTCCACTCTGGATCCCTTTGAACTTTCTAATTACCGTCCTGTCTCCCTCCTTCTTTTTGCTTCCAAACTCCTTGAATGGAATGTCTGCTCCCATTGCGTCGACCTCCTCTCTGCCAACTCATCATTTAACCCCCTCCAATCTGGCTTCCACCCCCTTCACTCGACTGAAACCACTCTTGTTAAGATCACCAATGATCTTCTTGTGGCTAAATCCAAACGCCTTTACTCTATTCTTGTCCTCCTTGATCTCTCTGCTGTCTTCGACACTGTTGACCACTTGCTCCTGCTTCAATCGCTTCACTCCCTGGGATTCTGGGACTCTGTCCTCGACTGGTTCTCCTCCTACCTTTATGACAACTCCTTCAATGTATCTCTTCCTAACTCCTCCCCCTCCCTGCCCATCTCAGTCACGGTTCCCCAAGGCTCTGTCCTTGGCCCTCTCCTTTTCTCTATTTACACCCAATCCCTAGGCAAACTCATTGCCTCCCACAGTTTCCAATACTACCTATATGCTGATGACACTCAACTCTATCTTTCCACTCCTTCCCTCTCCCCATCTGTTCAAGCTCATTCCACCAACTGTCTCTCCAATATCTCCGCCTGGATGTCTCAATGCCAACTCAAACTGAACATGGTGAAAACTGAACTCCTTATCTTCCCTCCCAGTCCTTTCTCTCCCTCTTCCCTGTCAATTGCCATTGACGGGGTCTCCATCCTCCCTGTCCCTCAAACCCATAGCTTGTGCTTCATCTTCGACACGCACCTCACTTTCAAACCCTACATTGTTTCCATGGCCACTCCCTCCCTGCCCTTATCTGCCTTGCCCCCACCCTCCACACCTTCAAGTCCTTCCTCAAAACCCACCTCTTCTGCTCTGCCCTTCCTAACTCCTGTTAATCATCCCCACCCAGGATTATCTCCTACCTGTTATCTGAAAACTCCTATTTACAGTAACCAAGCCAAGAACCTGTAACTAAGTTCTCGTATCCTCATGAATGTTGCATCCCTTGTCTCTACCTCTGTTCCCCCTTCCCTGTCTCCCCTCCCCCTTTCTTTAGATTGTACGCTCTTGGGCAAGGGCCGTGTCTATTTTATTCTCTGTAAAGCGCCAGGTACATTGCTGGCGCTATAGAAAAGGTTTATAACAACAACAACAACAACAACAACAATAATAATAATAATAATAATAATAATAATAATAATAATAATACCTATTGGTGCATCATATGATGTTTGAAGTAAAACTGAAAAGAATATGTGAGCAAACAAATAATTGGTCAATGTCAACCTATTCAAACTCATTAGTATTAATCCAATTTGGAGGTCAAATTGGAAACTACTTGCTTAAGAAATTATTTTTTACTTTAGTAGTTCAGTCATTTTGGTTACTTAATCATTTGATATTTTGTCTTTTTCTAACTTCATATGAATGGCAGCACTATTTGGTTTGTATTTGAATGCAAGTTTGATTGAGCCATCTTTGTAATATCATACATGGGGAAATCATAAAAATAACTGAATAACAAATTACATTATAATAACATTATAAGGTGTATTGTTATAGTATAGATTGGGTTATAACAATGTACAGCGGGGTTTTTTGTGTTTTTCAATTAAAAAACAAGTTTGACTATTCGGTGTATCCAAAGAGGCAAGATTTAAGCATCCTCATTTATAGCGTGGATTTAATTATAATGTGGTGTGAGGCATGGCTCCCAATCCCAAATACCACATTATAACTCTCCTTTTTCGACTGACAAAGAATTTAAATAATGGGGAAAAAATAATAATTAAGTTACAAATAATGCACCAATAATGAAAAAAGTCAAACTTTGCAGCAGTAGCAGATAATTATTTTGATTTATATCCCACCCTATTGCTAGGGCTCAGGGTTGGTAACAATATTAAAGAGATTAAATAACATAAAAAATATTAAAAGAAATTAAAATATACAATATGAAAGAAATATAAAAAACTTATTTAAGAATGTATCCCCAGCTGCTAGATAAAATTGTCTTTTAGCTTAAATGCAACAGAAATATTATTGCTTCACTATGGGTATTTTCAAACTTAATGGTGCATTGTGCTGTCGTATTTTGATCCTGTCTGGGGTGAGGGCACTCACCCCAGGCAGGATCTGGTCAGGCCACCTGTTGGGGCCAGGCCAGGGAGGAGGCAGGGAGAGGGCATGGTGACGTGCAGACATGGGTCTGCATGGCCCCGTCCCCCGTGCTGCTGAGCGCGGCCCGCTCTCCTCCCTGACGGGCAAATGCAGTGGCCTATGAGACCTGTTTCCCCAGTCTGGAGATGGCTTTTTCAGGCCACAGCAATGCTTAACCTGGGCTATCCCTTGGCAATGGGCCCAAGTCACATCCCAGACTAAGAACTGCCATGACCCGTGGAAACCCCTGATCCAGCCTGGGGAAACATCTGTTGGGCTGGATCAGATGTGACGGCATGACAGGTGGCCATGTAGGTCAAAGTGTGGTCACCCACAGTACCGTTGCATCTGAAAATACTCTATATGTGCTAGACAAGTGTTTGCAATTTACATATATTCAGGCTAAACTTCCCCTTAGCTCTACAGAATCCAGCTGCCCCTCTCTTTCCCCTAATCAAGCTTTGACAAACAATAGGTTTAGTATTTTTTTTTTATCTCCACAGATGGTTTATGGCTTTAAAAACTCAGTTGGGAATCAGGTGACCTGGACTCCATTACTGGTTCTGCCACAGACTCACTGTTTGACCTTGAACACATCGCATACTTTCTTTTTGTCGCACTGCTCCTTGTCTAAAATGGGTTTGAAACATTTTTTCTCTCATATGTTGCAAGTTCTCTAGCGTAGTTCCTGGCTTTTACTGTGTTCAGATCCTAGCACATTGATTAGTTTAGGCACTTCTGTAATATAAATAATAAATATTCAAATATTCAAACCTGACTTCAGGGTTTTTATTGCCATTATTGTGAAGGCAATGACAGAGAATTAAAATAAAAGCCTGTGGAATACTAACAGTCCGTGACATTCAAAGTCATCAGTTTTACTAATATCAGCAAGCCTTCCACATATGGACGGTACAAGCACTTGGAGAAGTATCGTATGCCACACGACAGAGAGATTACTTGACAAGTATTTTATTTTCAAAATGTCACCAGCAGAAAATTAATCAAACCTGTAATGTGGTGTTTGAATTCATTTATATTGCTGTTGGAAGCAATATCTCAAGAGCCTCCAACAGATGTGTGAAATTTGTTAGCAGGCAGAGCTCTCTCAATGGGTTAAGAAAGGTGTCCGTTTTGAGTAAACACTTTCTGATTTTTTCCTTCTCCCAACTTTTATTTATTTATTTATTAAAATGTACAGTCAATGGCTCAGTATGCAACATCCTCAACTTTCCGGTTGCTAATCCTTTGATTGACCAAAGGGAGCCTATGTGGCTAATTCTACCGACAACCTGAATTGCTTGTATGATCTCGGATCACCACTTTGTCCACAGTAGAATTAGAGTGTAATTGAATTTTCTGCCTAGTGAAATCCTGGAATGGTCCGATGTGTCAAAGCTGCATTATAACTGAGGTCGACATCTAGAGAAGTTGGGATTTCATCTATATTAGAGTCATAGGAGGAGTAAAAATGCATATGATAGTGGTTACAGTCAGAGCAGGGTATCTCTGTTTTGGACATTCCAGCATCGTATTGCCATCATGATTATCCACGCACAATATCTTTGTCTTTCTTTTTGGTACAACGGAAGCTTCCCCTTGCTTTGAGCCTTTGTTTTTCCATTAAAAGCATCAAAGAATCATAACTGTGTGCTTTAATTTTTAGTCTCCCTTAAATTATCCAGAGTCCTTCAAAAGAGAAGGGGAAAAAATCAATTTGACTTTGGCAGCTGTCTCTGCAGTGCCTGCCAATCACCACAGTATCATGGCTATTTTTAAGTCTCCTGAAATCAGTCTGCATTAAGGCAATAGCTGTGTTTGGATTTAAGCCCAGGACTCTATCAATATAAAATGATTTGTTGCAAGTTTAAAGATGCTTCATCCCTATTCTCTCTCTTTTCATTTACATTTTAAGCCTTCATCAAAATGTGGATCAACAGCCCTATCTAATAGATCCTTTTCTTCCTCCTGCTTTTCATGCATTTTTCAAAGGATGTCTAAGATTTTGCAGTCTTGAGTTCCTTCTCATGGTATCAGAAGGTTCTTTCTCCCTTCTTTGCAATAGGAAGGAGGATCAGTTATCACAAATGAAAATGTGCCTCTTTCCTCTTGTCTTCTCATGCAAATGCTTGTTGGCAGCACAAGCATATGATGCTATGTCACACCTCTTCTAAACTGGGTTGCTCACTGGCCAGAGACCAGACTTGCAAAGAGCTCTGGAAAGGCACATCCTGCCCTGCGCGATGAGACTAGGGCTGAAATGAATAGCGATTTTGTTGCTCATGAAAATTTTTGCAATTGTCCTTTGCGACCTTGATTCTGGTGTGATTTCTCAGTGAGCAGTTTAACAAATGGCCACTGGCGTGTGTGGGAGAGAGCTTATAAGGTTCAAAGGCCAGCTGTGCGCATCCCCCCCAAACAGCTGTGAGGGGGAAGCGGCTTTTGAACTCCACCCAACAGGTTGCTCGAAGGTACACACACTGCAGCGCCTCTCATCTGAGCCCTTCATGCCCATGCTCCCCGGGAAGACTCACCTCACCACCAGACTTGTGCTCCTGCTGTCCTGGTTGCTGCTGGTTGCTTCCTGCTCCCTTCTTCTTCCATGGCTGCGAAGCTGCACAACTGAGCCTGAGGACTTCTTCACTCAGCTTTTTCTGAGTGGGAAGTGGATCGGGGAGGCCTCTGCCCACATGTGTGCAACCCTAATGGATCCACATTTCAGGAAGACCAGTCTCAGAATTGTGTGCAAGACCCATGCGCACCTCTGATAGCGATCATTCACACGACAAGGAAACTTACTGATTTGTTGCTATTTTTCGCTATTTAGTATTTATGACACATCGGGTCACTCGTCTGCAGCACCTCACCTAGTCTTGCCTTGTTACCTGCCTTAAATTGTGCCAAATGTGCTGAAATTTGCTTGGATCAGTAAATTCAATTAGTCTCATTCACCAATGCAGAGGATGTGTTTGGAGGGGTGCAGCTGACCAGCTGTGAAGTGCAAGTTCCATGCCCGTCCTGGCTGGGGGAAGTTAGCCAGGAGACATTGGGGTCATTGCTGGCTTAGCTTGTCAATGCCTCCGTTCAGGAAGGCAGGTGCCTGATGGCCTCAAATTGCCGTTGTCCAACCCCTTCTCAGGAAACCATCTCTTGATGTTGACTCCCATGCCAATTATCACCCCGTCTCTAATCTTCCCTTTGTAGGGAAAGTTATTGAATGGGTGGTTGCCTTGCAGCTTCAGGCACATTTCAATGCTGTTGAATTCCTGGACCCATGTCAGTTAGGATTTCATCCTAGACATGGCACTGAGACTGCGCTTGTGGCCTTGGTTGACAACCTCCAGTTGAAAACTGATGGGGTAACTGTATCCTGTTGATTTTGTTAGATCTTTTGGTGGCCTTTAATACAATTTATCATGGAGTAATGGATATAGCTGTGTGACCTGGTAGGGGTTTGCAGGACTGCTCTTGAGTGGTTCTGCTCATTCTTCACTGGGAGAACCCAGAGGTTGGTGATGGGTGGTGGCTCTTAGTCCCTTTTGGAGCTTCCTTGTGGGGTCCCACAGGGTTCCATCTTGTCCTCACGCTTGTTCAATGTGTATCTGAGGCCCCTGGGTGAGACTGTTTGGAGATTTGGAGTGAAGTGCCATCAATATGTTGATGACACCAAACTCTCTTTCTCTTTTTCATCTGGCCCAGGTCTGGTAATCTCAGTGCTTACTTAGTGTCTGACTGCTCTTGGGGACTGGATGCAGGCAAGAAAATTGAAGCTAAATCCAGACAAGACCACTGCGATGATGGTTGACTGGTTGTGTTACCTGGGGGATTTAGGAATCCCTGTTATTGATAGGGTTCAGTCTCCTTTGGTCACTCAGGTTCGCAGAATAGAGGTGCTCTTCAACTGACTGCTGTGCTGGGATTGCCAAGTTGTGGCAGTGGCCAGGAGCACTTTACACCAACTTCATCTGGTGAGAAGACTGCAACCATTTTTATCGCATTTGGATTTGGTCATTGTCATCCATGCCTTCTTAACTTCAAGGCTAGAATACTGCAATGTGCTCTATGTGGGACTGCCCTTGATGACTGTTCAGAAGCTGCAGCTGGTGCAGAATGTGGAGCCTGCCCAGTGGGTCATTGGAAGCACAATAGTCCAGTACAGAGTCTGCACTAGCTGCCAATAGCTTTCCAAACACAATTTAAGGTGCTAGTTTTGACTTATAAAACCCTAAACAACTTGGGATCCGGGTATCTGAAAGACTGCCTCTTCCCTCATGTTCAGTCCCTTGGATTCTCAGGTGTTGTCTGTGGCCAGGGGCACCTTTCGCCAATTACATCTGGTCAGAAGGCTCCACCCATATGTCTCAGACTCAGTTCTTGCCACCCTCATCCATTCATTTGTCACCTCGAGACAGGACTATTGCAATGAGCTCTATGTGAGGCTGCCCTTGGTGATAGTTAGGAAGCTGAAACTGCAGCTGGGTGCGGGGTGGGGGGAAGAGCCTAGGGGTGGGATGCAGGGTGGGGTGGGTGCAG
>QEPC01006937.1:167339-185976 GCA_003113815.1 Sphenodon punctatus | reverse complement strand
GCAGGTGGAGGGAACAGCCTAGGGGTGGGGGTGTCCCCCCCACACCCACCCTTAGGCTGTTCCCCCCACCCACACCCTAGGCTTCTCCCCACCCCCAACAGGCTCAGCCTAGGGGGGTGGATGGGAGGGGGGAAGAAATCAGTCTGTGCTTACCTGCTGCAGGCTGCTTCTCTTCTGACTGCATCTTCGGGAGGCAGTGGGAGCGGGAACTAGGATGCGCGCAGACTGGGACTGAGCTATGCCTCATTCCCCCTAGTCAAGCTATCTCACCAGGTCTGTCAGCGCGACCACCCTGGTGAGATCTTCCATTGCGCCCATTAAGTGCAATGGAAAGGCTAGCCCCTCCCTCCACAGCACGTCCCATGCGTGCTGTGGACGGAGGAGTTCAGCCACCCAAATCGTGAAAACGCTTTGGGCAGCTGATTTTTGAGCCTTCTGGGACCCACTTCTCTGGAGTGGATCCCAGAAGTCAACAAAGAGCACTGCAGCAGCCTCTGCCTTGTCTTTGCTTCAGAGCAGAGGCTGCTGCAGTGCTGTGGTCAGTTTCATGTCAGTTTCACTTAAACTGACCACAGCGCTGCAGCAACCTCCACTCTGAAGCAAAGGCAAGGCAGAGGCTGCTGCGGGCAGTGCTGGAATGTGGCGGTGAGGTTTTGAAAAAAAAATTTTACCATGACCTGCGACGTGGCGCCTGGCGGGGTGCTTGGGGGTCAGTGCCCCAAACTCCCTGGAAGGCTAGCCGTGCCTGCATTTGGCAGGGAAGGGGGGGATGGGCTAGGTTTTTTTGGGGGGTCTTTTTGCATGAACTGGCCGACTGATCATGTGTTTTTATCCATATATTTATATTGTATATTGTATTTGTATTGTATTTATTTATTTTTATATGGTGATTTGATTGTGAGCCACCTCAAGTCACCTTTTGGCAAGAGGGGAAGGATAAAAATGCCATAAATAAACAAATAAATAAATAAACCTCTGAAATCAGCTGGGAGCACCCCCTCATGGCTTTCATCTGTCTGTGGAGTTTTCACAAAGGCACGAAGAGAGTTGTTCTCTGTGGTTGCCCTACAGTTATGGAACTCCCTCCCCTTGGAGATCTGCCTAAGTCCAAGCATGCTTATCTTCTAGAAGAGATTCAAGACCTTTTTGTTTGGCCAAGAATTTGGTAGGCAGGAATAGGATTGGGTGAGGTTAGATGGGGAGGGGAGGTTCCTGGGTAGAGGGCACTAGCAGATTTTGGTTGTTGTTTTATATGTTATATATTTTGAAAGTTGCCCTGAGCCTAATTGAGAAAGGTGGGGTAATAATTAGAATGCATAAATAAATAAATAAAATAAATAACTGTCTTACTTAAATTTCACCTGTTTATGGCAGTTAAAAGAGACATAAATTGATGTGACGTGCTGTAAATTGTCAAAAAAGGTGGCAATTGACAAAAATTCTGGAAATTGACAAAACTGTCAGAAATTGACAAAAAATATGGAAAATGTTTAGAATACCAGAAATTTGGGGGAAATTGATGGTAATGGCAGGAAATAGCAGATGTCAATCTTTCAATAGCAGAAGCACAGAATCAATTAATAATGAAGAAATATCGACTAATAGTTTCAAGCGCTCCTGAAAGGTAATATTTTCCTAATGGAACAGGAACACTTGCTCTCACCTCAGCTCTAACAGTTGCTCTGGTGGCTCTCCTAATAGTTTTGGAAAGGAAGTGGAAAATTTGGAGGTTCATGGCTCTTATAGGCAAAGAAACTATATGGAAACATCAGAGAATCTGACACACAGGAGACAAACCCTATATTAGTGTTCCCTAAAGTAATTTTATAAACCCAATAAGTCATCCCTTCAGCTTACCATAAAGTCCAAATTTAAACCCTTTACCTATCAGTCGCCTGTGCTCTACTCTACCAACAGAGCTATAGAAGAAACAGTTGACTAGAATGTTTCAGTCAGTCAGAAGTGAAAGGACTCTATAGTGTCCAATAGGGATGTGTGAACACTGGGGGGTTCAGTGTACAGCCTGTTCGGGGTTCAGCCCCCCAAAACCATTTGGTTTGGGCTGTTCAG
This sequence comes from Sphenodon punctatus, assembly GCA_003113815.1. Classification (NCBI taxonomy): domain Eukaryota; kingdom Metazoa; phylum Chordata; class Lepidosauria; order Sphenodontia; family Sphenodontidae; genus Sphenodon; species Sphenodon punctatus. Next base: position 183,906 of record QEPC01006937.1, on the reverse strand, counting down.
CCCAAACCTGTTTGGTTTCACCTAACCTGTTCGGTGGGGTGGGGGAACCCAGATTTATTTATTATTATTATTATTATTATTATTATTATTATTATTATTATTATTATTATTATTATTACCAGACTGGGCAGGGTGGGGTGGGGAGGTAAGCCCTGGTGCCTCTTCCACCCACACAGTCTGGAGTGGGGGGGGGGAACTGGGTTTCCCCCTGTCCCCTGTCCAAACAGATTTGAAACCCAAAGTTTGTTCAACCAGTTCAGGTGGGGGGAAGTTCGGGTTCGGGGTGTTCGCGAACAGTCCAAACACCCCGATTTCGGGCCGAACACCGAACCCCTGAACTTTTTTCACACATCCCTAGTATCAAAAAGACTAAATAAATAGCTCTTTGGAAGGGTACTGCAGGTGTAGTTTTCCTTTGGCTGGGTGGCTTAGCTTTGTGCTTGTCATGGGTTCTAGCCTGTATTGTGCTACCTTTTTAAAAAAAATAAAAATAATAAATGCTCAGCTTCTATTGGCCCTAGTGGATGTAGGCTGCAAGCAACCTGTGAAAGTAGGAACTGCTCCTTCATTAATAAAAACAAACGACAGAAGAACGTTCCCCATCCCGTCTAGCTGGTGGATTCTCTGATGTTTCAATGCACTTTTGTTGCCTATCGGAGCCTTGATCCTCCATCCTTTCCAAAGACCTATCATGAGAGTTACCAGAGCAATGGCTAGCAGGTTTTTATCTACATTGGTCATGAGGATGGGCACTATATATTGCTCATATAAAACATTAGTGCCTTGAAAGGGCCCCTCTCATGTGGTTCAGCTACTCTTCTTTGGAACAACTGTGCCAAGGGTCCTTACACACACACACACACAAACACACTTTCCCCATTTTCAATCCAAAATGAATACTTGTTGGATCCTAGTGTGAGTAGTGCCTATTACTCAACCCTCGAATGGAGAATTGGGTAATGCATATTATTACTCAACCCGCAAATGGCGAATTGGGTAATCCATAGTCACCAGGTATACCTGTTTTGGAGGGTACAAATTTCAGCTCTATATTGCCCTCTGATGGCTAGGGGAGAATAGAGGCAGATGTCTCCATCCTTCTCCCCCACCCTAGGGTCGCCACCTATATACGTTTTTAAGAAACACTTACGAAAAATATATATTGCAGGGCGTGCCTTAGGCATCAATGCGTGGCCCACGACACATATTTTTAATGTGTCATTTTAAAGATTGCATAGGTGGCAAGTGGCAACCCTAGCCCACCTCAGAATTTCCTTTTGTTTACCCATGGTCAGCGTCTTACAGGAATAAGCAGCTGTGTAGTCCTTAATTGGCTGCTAAACAGATGTTTTGTATCATCCCAGGATACTTTTGTATTCATTTGCAGATCAAATTGTTATGATGGTTAAAATGCTTAGGCATCTTCAGAAGCAAAAGTCTCTATTGTCCAGGCAAGCTATTGTCAGTTTATATTTTATTTGCCAAATTAGAAAATGATCATCAATAGGAATTTCTGTAGGCAAGGTAATTGCTATGACCATTTGGCTGCCTTGTTAGAATACAATCTCTCTGAGTCAGCCCGACGCACACAGGACATTATCATGTTTTCTTTTTTAAAAATCAATCTGCAGCTATAAACTGGCAGCAACTGTTCAGTTCAAACTTGTACACCCAGTTGTAGAACATAACGAAATAAGCCACTCAACCATACAATTTCTCCCTGCTATGCCACAACCTTGATCTGAGGGGACTTCTTTGAGATGGGCATTGTAATATGTGAGAGAAACTTTGCATTCAATGGTGCCAAGCCAATAAATCTTTGTCAACTTAAAATATTAACTAGCTATTTTACATGGACCGCAAAGGCAGCAGACACCCACTTCTCCTATTTGTGTGCAAATTAGTTTAATTGCCAAGGCAGTTAATGGAACAGGGTGCGGAGCAAGTAAACAATCCCAAATACTAGCCAGGTAAATTGTGCCAATTTGTGACTCCCTAGCACAGGATGTGTATTTTCAGATGTTACGTCACAACAGTCAACCACAGTGAATCCCCCTGTGGTGATCGTGGTGGCGTAACATCTCTTGGACCAAAAAGAGATTCCCACCAGATGTTCACCCCCGGCGGGAATCGCTTTGACCACGCTTTCGGAGTTCTGGGCAGCCAAAGCTCCGAAAGCGTGGTTAAAGCGATTCCTGCCGGGGGTGAACTCCCAGCGAGAATCACTTTTCAGTCCAACAGACATGACGTTACCATGGTCAACCATGGCTGGATTCCCCGTGGTTGACCGTGGTAACATCACGTCTGCTACCGGACCACGGCCTGGAATCGGCGACCATCCCCACTGCTGATTTCGGGCCGTGGCCAATACCCCAGGGACCGGGAAGGTGCTGCAGCCACATTGGCCGCTGTGACCACCCATCTCCCGGAGGGCGGGAAGCCCCAGGAGCGTGGTGGGTGGGGCTGTGTGGCTGCATGTTGCGTCGCGCAGACCCGCCCCCGATCCTCCTCTGGAATCAGATGGCACATCTGTTGATGGGCCGATCTGATTCCGGAGGGGAATCAAAAGGTGATTCCGTTCTGTGGCCACAGGACAGCCAGGCACGTCTGCAATCACCTGATGACTGTGCAAAGGAGTGTGTATTGCTGTCTTCTGATGGAATTCCCTGCTACGTCACCTCTATTATAGGATGTTTCCTGATATCCTGTAGTTAAGACAGAGGACATTTTCACACAAGACATTCTCCACCCGCTACCCACTCACTATACATGTTGCAGGGTTGCAGTGTTGCCCTATGGGTGCCCTGTAACATGTATACTGGGTGGGTGGTGGGTAGGTAGTGGGTAGAGTGTCTTGTGTGAAAATGCCCAGAGAAATTTTTCTAGCTACAAGTGAAAATTTTAATCTAAAAGAACTGCTAAATCCTTAAAGATCCTGTTTTGAATATTGATGTGTGGGAACTACTATGTTTGCAGAAAGTTAGATGGGTTTTGGTATGGGTGTTCAAAGTTATAGTACCTCCAAAGATAATGGCTGAGGGGAAAAATATTCTTGACCCAGCTGCAGACATCTTTGATGCTTTGGGTAGAAAGACAAAAGGTGTGTGTGGTGGGGAGAACCCCCAACTATTTTGCTGGTGGGGTGAATGTACAAAAAAATATTTCAAGTAGAAAACTCCTTATAAGTTCTTTCTCATAAATTTATCCAACTTTGTTTTATAGCTAATTGGGGTCTTTCACATTCTCTCCCTTCCCCCTCTCCCCACTTTTCCCCCTAGGGGCTTATTCCAGAAGTTTCACTGCTTTAGTGGTTAAAAGTCTTCTTCTGAATTAAATGTCTTCAACATGGCCAGCTTGTATCCATTTATTCTTGTACTTATATTTATTTTTGGCTTAAATAAAATTTCCCCTTCCATTATGTTAACTCTCCTAATAGGCTTGTACAACGTAGTCATGCTCTCAGCTTTGTTTTTCTTGGACTGCATAGTTCTCCATTCCTCTAGCTATTTTGCTTTAGCTGTTCTTCTATTGTATTTTTACAATTATTACTATTTCCTTTTCCTTTAGAAAAAAAGACAATTACTGAACACCATATAAACATATACAGAAGAAAAGCTTATTCGCTGTAACATTGATAATGTTAGAGAGAAAATATTAATTATTAGGGATGGGACTTGGGCAAAGTTTGGGTTTTGGTTTGGTTTCTATTGGTATTGGATCTCTGTCTATTGGTTCTCCTATCGGTTCTTGGTTGTTTCAGTATCGAAGTCAATGGGGAAAACCACAATGTTAAAAATCTGATACAAAACCAATGCAAAAGATCCGATAAAACCGATATTAAGAGAGAACCTATGTATCAGATTAATCCGATAAAACTATTGTCAGGTACTTTCAGTTCTCGGCAATACCAAAAGTCCTATCCCTATTAATTATGGTCAATGTCCAACAACAATAACAACAACAAAATGCTAGAAGATAAATTCTGAGGTCCTTATCATTTCTTCTTTATCTTTATTCCTGATACCTCATACACCCCATGATTTCAGTGAGGGCATTTGCACAGAAGACGGAAGGGGGAAACTGCTAAAAGCCAAAATTATGGCAGGTCGATAATGAGAAGCTCTGCTCATGTACATAGAGTTGTTAATATCATCAGCCCATTTCTGCCATGATTTCACTCATGGGAGACAGGGCTCAAAATCTAGCCCTGTCTCCCATGACTGAAATCACAACAGAAATGGACTGACGGCGTTAAAAACTCTGCACAAACAAGCGGAGCTTCATGTGATCACCCTGCTCCAATTTTGACTTGCAGCAATTCCCCCTTCTCCCCCCAATCTCCTGCACAAGTGGCCTGAGTGTTTGCTGTGGTAAAGAAGGCCAAACTGTGAAATTGGTATGTAAAAGACAATGAAATTTAGATGTGTCTCTCAGGGTAGGAAGCCGCTTTCCTCAGGAATTTTGTTTAAATACCTGTAATGCAGTGTGCATTGTATTCATTTTCAAGGTGCCTCCACACATTTGAAGTAAGGGAGGCATTTGGGAATGCAAGACAAGGCGTTTGATTTTTAGAACTGAGCTTAGCCTGGTGATAGTTTAGTACAGAAATGGGGGACAAAACTTCACTTGAGACAGGAATACTTCCTGCCTCAATCCTCTTTGGTACAAATATTAGGTGACTGAATAATTTAAACATATTCGGTGCCTACTTACGCCAGCGGCTGGCACAGCGCCAAGCTAGGTGGAGTGAGCTCAGTTGCACAGGCGTGCGATGCATGCAGCAGGCCATTTTGGAAGGGACGTGCCAATGCCCTGTGTGGCTTGCTGAGCCGGTGGTGCGTGTGCAAGCATGAGCACCAATGTACTCAAACTGCATCTTGCGTAGGCACAGTTTATCAGGGTTTGTTGGATTGCATCCATTGGGTGCAATCCTATGGTCTGCATAAACTATGCCTATATGAGGTGGACGATCAGAACACCCATGCTCAGGCGTGCATGTGTACCACATGCACAGCAAGCCATGTGGGACAAAGGTACAACTCGTGCTGATGTGACACACACACACACCCCTGAGTACACACACCCTGCAGCCCGGGGGATGGAGCAGGCGTCATGCCTGCAGGGTGTGGGGGCTCATCAGCATGGGTTGTGCCTTTACCCCACACAGATTGCTGAGTGAACGCATGCCTGAGTGCCCGCCATCTGGCCAAGCAATGCACCTGCAGGTGGCTTATGCTGGCCAGAGGACTGCATCCTATGTTTTTAGCATCCCAAACTCTCCTTATCAATATGAACTGCAGAAGCCCAACATTTTGCATTGGAAAAATGGAAAATCTCAGTGTCTGGAGGCTGTGGCGGAATGGATGTGGCAGAGCAGACTGAAACTCAACCCCGCTAAGATGGAGGTGATGTTGGTGGGGAGAGCAAGGGAGGTGTTGGCCCCCCTGATTGGGGGGGTTCGCCCTCCTATAGTTCAGCAGGTTCGGAGACTGGGGGTGGTATTGGATGCAGATCTTCACCTGGACCGACAGGTGGAGGTAGTGGCTAAGGCTGCTTTCCGCCTGTTGTATCTGGTGTGGAGGCTGCGTCCGTATGTCTCTGGCCCGGACCTGGCCTCCCTCATCCATGCCTTCATCACCTCAAGGTTGGACTACTGCAATGCGCTCTACGTGGGGCTGCCCTTGTTCCTTCCTGGTTCAGAGGCTGCAGCTAGTGCAGATTGTGGCGGCCCGGCTCCTTTCAGGGATGGGTCGTCGGGAGCACATAACACCTGTGCTCCCGGCTCTGCACTGGTTGACAATAGTGAGCCAAGTCAGGTTCAAGGTTCTGGTATTAATCTAAAAGACCCTTCATGGTCTGGACCCCTTGTACCTCAGGGACTGCCTCACCCTCTGCGCCCCAGAGCGGCTCCTTCGGTCTACCAGGGGTGCCTTCTTGGAGGTCCCCCGTGTTAAGTGGGGGGCCATAATGGAGAGAGCATTCTCGGTGGCCGCGCCGCGCCTTTGTAATTCCCTCCCGGAGGAAGCTTGCCTGACCCCAAGCCCTTTAACAGTCTGGCAAATTTGAAAAAACTGGCTGTTCGCTCTGGCCTTTGGGGAGGGTGGGTTAGGGAGGGTTTTTATCCACTTCACCCTTATTTATTGTATTATTTATCATGTTCCCTGGTTCTGTTTTAATTATTATTATTATTATTATTATTATTATTATTATTTTCTTTTGAGATTGTAAGCCACCCCGAGCTGTTTCAGAAGGGGTGGGATATAAATAGAATAAATAAATAAAATAAATAAATAAATAAAAAAATCCAATTTTGTTGACATTGGGATTTCCGGTGGCATGAGTCTGAGTTCATCAAATATTTTTGTACTGAAAAGCTTCCTTTCAAATCTGATATGAATGCAGCTTACCTTCATTGCTTCAAGTCCTGTTGGTTATGAGAGATGTAGTCCAGCAGACCAGAGGGTCCAAAGGAAAGAATAGAGTCAGAGTGTCTTTTTCCCATAAGGCAATGTAGTAGCTATGGGGAAGTTTTAGATCTTAAATTAGGGATGGAACAAACTGAGAACCTTGGAATGCTTGCCGATATCTCACAAAATTCTCAGCAAGATATTTAAAATAATAATTTTAAAAATAACTTCACATGTGCAAAATGGCTTTCACCCTTAACTAAAATGGTCGCAATAGCATCACTGCCATTTTGATTAATAAAGGCAGCAGAAAGAGCATGCGCGAATGGCCACTAAGCCATTATGCATACACGCAAATGGCTGCCGCCCTTTCCAAAATGACAGCGATGTTATTTTTGTCATTTTGGATAAAGGTGCTTATGTAAAGCCTTCTTTACTAGGAACATGTGGAGGCACCTTAGCAATGTATACAATGCACACTGCATGACAGCCTGGCAGCCATTTTGAACATATTCAGGTGTTGTTTTGTTTTAAAATTTATCACTGAGAATTCATTGCAGGCTCAGGAAATTACTTGCATATCAATTCTGATGCCTGAACTTGCACAAATTCTCACAAGAAAAAAAAAATGATACTCATTCAGCACTATCTTAAATATTTTGTTACAAAGGAAAATTTTGTTGAAGTCTATTTTGTCTCATGAGAATCTTTGATTTTTGTAATGTTGCATGCTCCGCGAAACATCCAGTTTTAATTACAAGCTAGTCAAAAAGAAACAGTTCAGTGTTTCCACAGTGTGGACTTAGTTTTGGAGTCCTAGCCACCCCCCCACCCACCCAGTATAGCCATGTCCAGCACAGTGAGACACAGAATCAGGTCCTGGGCTGTCCCAACTCCTATGGAATTTTTAAAATGATTCTGCAGGAGAATTGGGGTCCTGACAAGAGGCAATCCATTCCCTGTTGTTCCAGCCCCCAACAGTAAAAGGTTATGTCCCGAAAACCTACTTGGCTAATAGCCATTAATGGACCTATCCTCCAAGAACTTATCTAATACCCTTTTAAAACTAGTTACTCTACTAGCCTTGACCATTTCCTCTGGCAATAAATTCCACAAGTTAATTGTGTGCTGAGTGAAAAAAATACTTTCTCATATTCGTTTTAAGTCTGCTGCCAATTAATTTCATGGTGTGTCCCCTTGGTCTAGTACTATTAAAGAAGGTAAATAATCACTCCCTATTTACATATTCCTCACCACTCATGATTTTATACACTTCTATTATATAGACTTTCAGTTATCTCTTCTCCAAGCTGAACAGTCCCAACCTATCAAGCCTCTCTTCATACGGGATTCATTCAATAACCTTGATCATTTTTATTGCCCTTCTCTGAACCTTTTCTTGTTCTACTATGTCTTTTTTTAGATGGGGTGACCAGAACTGTACACAATACTGCAGTTACAGTCTTATGATAAATTTAAATAGGGTTTCTTTCAATAGACACCTGCTCCACCTCTGCCCCACATCAGCCCCAGGTGTGCACAGGGGTGCGCACAGGAAGTGCGCACAGAAGGACAGTGATGCGCACAGGCGGTGTGCACATTTTTTTACATTGCAGTCATTGAAGTCAATAGCCGCAATGTAAAAAAACCCTATAAGTGGCCAATGTTAAAAATCCGGAATGCCGATTCCGGTAAATCCGATACTGGGGAGATCCGATACTGGTAAATCCAGTATCCAGTATTCTCCCTGGTGTCCCATCCCTAATACATATAGTTTGAGTATTTTTCCCTATGTGAATCACTTTGCACTTCTCCACATAAAATTTAATCTGTCATTTAGGTGCCCAGTCAACCTGTCTTGTAAGATCCTCCTGCAATTCTTCACAGGCTGCTTGGGTTTTAACTACCTTGAATAATTTGGTGTTTTGCTGATTTCCACCTGCTGGAAATCTTGTCTGTGGAATGAACTGCAGATATACTACCTGGAGGCAAATTAGGCTTGGATAACTATGGTAAGGAATTTTGTAGGACATGAAAAAGTTCAAACTGGTCTGAAGTTTCCTGCCAGAGGATCTGATCAGCAAACACCATTATTCTACACCATTCTTCCATGACCTTTTAAAAATAGCCTTGAATTAATGAGACACAAAGGAAAAGAGAAGATAAAAATTATGTCACCTGTGGGGTAAAAGCCCACCAATTGTTATCATAAAAATAACCATAAGAATCTATGCGTGTGTAAAAGCCTCAATTATGATGTGTTGCAGAACTCATAAAAAGGTATAAACACTATAACCTTGAAAGAAAGTAAATACCACCCAACCATGATGCCACAGCTTGGAGAAGCATAGACACTTGGGACCAGTGCCAGGCAGTTAAATGTCAGGTTTTAATTGTTATAGGGACATACATACGGAGCCAAGTATCTAATTCTAGCTGTTGTCCTCTTCTGACAGTGCTCCTAATGACACTCAGCAGCTGTCTGCTTGTTTTTCACTATAAGTGTGCACTTACTAACATTAAAACAGCTTGATTGCCTTTTCATACCAAAGGGTGTCTTAATGCTTTGTGCAGAAACTGTTGTTCTATTCATTGAAATGTGGTTGTGTCCATTGTGCAATGTGTCAACTGTTGAACAATGCACAGCAACACCACCCAAGAGTTTAGGAGATAAGACAGCTGTTTCTCACAATTGAAATTTCATGGGAAAATTATTATGCAAGTAAAAGTGACAGGGATTAGATAGGACACTTTTAAAACAACAACACCTGTTTGATCAAATTGACATGAATTCAGTGTTCACACTGGCAAATGCTATGGCTGAAATGAGAATCAATTTTTTTTCTCACGAGAATCGAGCATTGTTACTGAGATCTCTGGACAATCTCAGTAATGGTTCAAGATCTCAATCGATAATTTTTCTCAATTTACCATTTAACATTTACTGTGATTGACTGTGTACCGTATACTAATTTATTGTGTACCGCTTACTGTGTACTGTGTTTGTTCCAGTAATTCACATGCACAAGATGGCCACAGCAGCTGTTCTGCACATGTGCATGCGCAGTCCTCTTCCAAGATGCCATTTTTGAAAATGGCAGCCATTTATTGCATGCAGATTACCAGGATGAATGCGGTACATGGTATGCGGTACATCATAAATTGGTATATAGTACATGATAAATAATGGTAAATGATAACTAGTGATCATGGTAAACTGTAAACAGTAAACTGTAAATCAAGAAAATTCTCAACTGAGAAAGTGTTGAGAACTGGGGGTTTCTCAATTATTGATTCTTGCTAACCGTGATTCTCAGTGAGAATCAAGAAAAAATCAAGTTCGAGTTTCAACGCTAGCAAAAACAGATGTGACAGTGGCCCACTGTGACCCAAGACTCACCCTCACATCTGCCCCATACCTCCAGATATTGCCCAGGATTGCTTGGAGGTGGGTGAGCAGCTGGCCCGGGATGTGACATGGGCCCAATCTCTCATGACCATCCTGGACCAAGGGCTTCCCACATGGGCCAATGTGAGCCGCCATATTTGTTTGGTGCCCCTCCCCACCTGGGGAGTGGTGACTGAAGTTTCCCATCCTGGAGCAGGCCAGACTGGGGAGACAGTTTGCCACCAGCATGACTGATTTTACCCACAGTTGTAAGAAGACACATCAAAGCAACGGCCATTCTAGTTCAGTAGCCTACAATATCATTTGGGGGTGTGGCTCAAGCAAACCTAGACTACCAACCTTTTCAGTAGGCAGAGGGTGGATTTTCAAGCCCACCCACCGGTTACCTCCTATGGATACTTGCATGATGGTGCATATGCACTGTTTAAAAGCTGCCACATTAAATGAGAGGCAGCCACATTTCAATCAAAGCATTGGAAGTTAATGACTTCAAATTTGAATACCTCAATCCAGTTCCATCATTTATGTGTTTAGCTCCATGTGTCTTATTGTTCAATTGTATTTAACTCCATGGAAGTCATAGAGAATCTCTTTTTCTCTGATTAACTTCAATAGAGACTCTAGAAAGTAATGTTTTAAAGTGTTTGATATCTCCAGAGAGAGAAGTCTTTTTAGAGGTACAGGTCAGAGTGAAAGAACTATGTTTAAAACTGTGAGAAAACCTGATGCTAAGGACTATTAAAATTAGTGAGAAACTTCCCATTGTTTTCACTGGACATTGCATCAGGATCCCTAATTCTAACCTTCCGTTGTCTTTGAAATCTGCTCTTCAGACTGTAGTCTAAATGTAAGCACAATTCCAAAGGTAGACTTCCATTCCCAACCCTCAGTCTTTGGATTGTTTCAGTTTTGATGTTCAGCAACACCCCCCACCCCCCCACACATGCACCCTGAAGTTGAGAAACCTCAGCAAAGAGGCTAAGGCTTCATCAGGACAATTTAAATACATAAACCAAAATAAATACTTGCAGACTGACAATGCAGTTTTCATTTCAGCCTGCCGTATATGATGCCATTAAAAACCCAAGTCATGCTGACTGCCGGGTTCATACTTAACTCATGTAGTAATTTTTTTTGCTTGCCCTAATGCAGATTTTACTAGTGGTGCCTCTGCATATTTTGCTGACCACATGGCTTCTCCTTTTAATGCCTTGATGCTATTATGCTTAATTGTTTTAGCTGCACATTTTCCAGATCCAATTGCAATTTGACTTTGTATGTTATTAGGCTTTTCTTATTGAACTACGTTATATTATCAGCCCAACAGTTATGGTATTTGCTATTTGAATGGCATGTATATTTTACTGTCTGAGATGTTTCATATGCCAGTTGACCTATGTGTTATGTTGATTCATTCTCCCATTTGATGGGCCAGCCATATTACTATGGTAGATGAATTGTTGACATATTGTCAATGAAACTGCAAGCTTGACTGACTGGACTGAATATGTTACAATCACGGCTCCAAAATTGAAAGGCAGAAAGAGGACTAGCGACCTATGGGTAGGGAGCAGAAAAAAGAAGTAGGTTTAATTCTTGGCATTGCCCTTCGCTTGCAGTGTTTTGATTTTTGCTTGATCTGCTTGAGACTTGGAGTTCTTGAACTCTCTGTGCTCAAGATGCAGTGTTTTCCTTTAGTGTGTGGCATCCATATTATTATTTCTTGGCCTGCAATGCAGGGCAAGGACTCCGTCTTTATACAGAATTGTACTTTACCTAATTCCATGGGACCTTTATTCTAAATATCCTGGGGGTAATTGACTACTTGTGTCCTTGAGATCGCTAGAGTACACTCAGGGGAAACGTTGAAGAAGACAAGATGAGAGAAAAGTAAGGTTGTGGAGCTGGGGGGGTGTGCTTTTGCTGAAATTTCAAAAATTTCAGGCTTAATTGTAATGCCTGTTTTGTTTGATAATCAAACCCAAGAGAACGAATATAAACGAAATGGCAGGTGAGGCCTTGCATCCAGTTTTTAAGTTGCGAGAGGGAGGGAGGGAAAGGCTAATAGATTTAATCCTTTGGCGTAGGAAGAGGTAAATAAATCCCTACCCACATCCACCTTGGCCCCTCCCTCCACTCCTTCAAATCCCTCCTCAAGACCCACTTTTTCCTCTCCGCCTTTCCCAATGTCTGCTAGTCTTTCCCCATATACTTACTGTCTGCCCTCCTCTGCAGACTGCTGCAACCAACCTGATTGTAACCAAGCCAAGCACATGCACCTGAGACTTCACATCCTGTCTCTCCCGCTGTCCCCTCTCCCTGTTTCCCTCCCTTATCTTTTAGATTGTAAGCCACAGGCAGGGACCTCCTCTATTTCTGTGTTTTGTACAGCGCCAGGTAAATGACCGACGCTATATAAATGTTTATAATAATAATAACAATAACTTTGAGGGACTGTGATTGCTGTGTACTCTCTGAAATATGATCTACCAGTGAGCGTGTTTCAGAAATGGAAAGAAGGTGTAACAATAGCAACTCCATGTACTTGTGTATGTGTGGGCATGCGTACAACAAAAAGTTGGCTCTGTGTGTATGGGATAAGTAATGGGGAATGTTGGGGGGCTCAGTGGAGAGCAAAACTTCAAGGGGCAAAATGCTCTCTCAATATTTGAGCCAGAGTTATGCCTGTAATCAAACCACATGCTGTACTGATGTCTCTAAACTCCCTGTTCTGACCCAAATCTCTCATCACTGCTTTTTACACTAACCATTGTTGCTTCACTGTTACCCTCTGCTCCCTTCTCTGTTGATGTTCAATACTGTTGTCCAATACTGAAACTTCTGTGGGGCAAATTTTTGTTACATTTATGCTCCTCTTCCCTATTGTGGGGGAGCGCCTTTGTCCCAACCCCACATCAGAGGAAGGTGGCCAGGACATGGATGCATGGGCTGCACTTGCGCTACAGCCAGGCAGAAGTTGCTATGGCAACCTTCACTTGTGCCATGAAGGGAAACCTCATTTCGCAAGGCTTCCTTGTGGCCATTTTGGACTCGAATAGCTAGCTTCTCATTTTGGCTGTTGGACCCTTTCCAGCAGGATGTCTAGGCACCCACCCACCCGCCTAAGCTTTAGTCTTGCTGCATTCTGAGCTACGGTGGATCACCAGTTGATGGGACAGGGAATGAATTTTTCCAGTTGCCTCTGATTGGCTTTGAGGCATCTGGATTTTTTGCCTTCCCCACAGTGCTTGCTATAAATAGATACACAATGTGAGTTACACTTGTCACACTCCTTGGGTCCAGTGGAAAATTGGTCAAGTTGTAGTTAAAATTTACGGCATAAATATTAAATAGGGAGACATCATGAGATGTGGAAGGGGGTAGCACAAGGGCGTAGAGTGAAGCCCAGTGCTTGATCTTGCCCAGGGGCACAAGCTGCTGCAGTCATTAATAATAGACTCTTAGGGCACTTTTATCTGAGGTGCTTAGAAGCGCCTTTGGAGCCCCATATTCAAGAGGAGAACTGCATGGAGAGTGTTTACACGCTCCATGCACTACTGGAAGTGACATGCCACCCATTTTCTTCAGCGGTGGTGGCTGCAGATGCAAGGCTTTCAAGAAGCACATTCTGTAGACCTGAAAATTGAGGTCTACAGAATGCACCTCTAGAAAGGCCTGCATCTTCAGCTGCCGTTGTTGGTCTCATTGAGTAGCACGTCACTTCCGATAGTGTGGGTGCTACTCCCCCCACATGTGCTAAACACCCCCCACATGACTTGCCTCTTGAATACAGGGCTCCAGAGTAGGGATGTGTGAACAGAACCAGGTTAGTATGTTCGGCTGTTCGGTGGTTTGGGTCGAACTTTGAGTTCATATTCGGTATTCAGTTCGCTCGGTTTGGGTTCGGTCTTTAGTTCGGTGCAATCAGGAACTGAAAATGATGTTTGGTTTTTGAAATAAAGGGAAAAAACTGAAAAACATTTCCCACTATAACATTTTTGTTTCTTATTCCATTTTGATGAAATTTAGGGAGATTGTACCCCCCGACGGAGGGCACCAAAATTTGAAACGATTAGATAAAGGAAACTGATTTCAGAAGCAATTAAATGTTGTGCATATTACGTCCCTCCATATTCTTAATACTTCTGCCAATTTTCAGAAAGAGTGGATAAAGGGTCCCAAGGGTATAAGACATTAACCTGAAAATACATTTCCAGCTGTAACATTTTGATATTCCATTCTGTTTACAGGATATTTGACAGGAATGTATCAAATACCTTTCCTGCCATTTCAGCAAATGTACAGGAGATTTTGATAAAGGGCCCCAATTATATAAGCAATTGATGTTGTCCCCGTGAAGATCATTATTCAGATGAATATCAGCATATTCAGTGCCAGTCAGAGGCAGGCACCCTGCGTGGCAGGGGAGAGAGACTGTAGGAGGAATGATGTGGAGAAACCCCAAAGACTGACAGACACATTCAATGGCCAAACACATTACTGCAATTTTCTAGCTTTACAGGACCAATTAGTAGTGGCTTTGAGGTGGGCATAGGAGGCGGCCCTGAGGCAGGCATAAGCAACATAACTGGAACTTCTGAGATAGAATCCTAGCAGTCAGGAGACATAGTTTAAACACATCCAGGCTGTCCAATTATCATCACAATCACATCCTGCAGCACTGAGACAGAGGACATACGAGAATCTCTATTGACTCTTTCCTAAACAGATGCTTCTGACTTCACAGAAACAAGTGGGGGAAGGTACATTGGGATGGTTCCAACACAGAATGAGGATATTTGGTTGACATTTCTGTTGGCCAATTCGCATCACAAACCAATCTTATACCACAGTGACATAAGAGAATCCCTGGCATAGGCCCCTTCCCTACAGGCATATACAATTTGGACCCTTTATAAAATCTTTCTGATATTTGGTATAGATGATCAGGAAAGTGTCAGGTATAGCCCTGACAAATTTCATGTACACTTGTTGGACTACAAAGATGTTATAGTCAGACATACATTTATATGTTAATTGCTAATACCACCAAGAAACTTTTTCCAATCCTTCTGAAATTTTCCAAAGATGGTAAATGTTGGAAGGGGTCTAAATATGACAAGGTTAACCTACATTATATGTGAGACAAAGAAGTTACAGCTAAGAATGTATATGTAGAATATTGCAAAATACAATAATTCAACTGCTTCTGAAATCGGATTCCTTTATCTAATTGTTTTGAAATTTAGAACACATACTGCTGTCTATTGGAGGTATAGGCATTATAATTTCCAGTCACATAGAATAAAAAACAAAAATGTTATAGACGATAATGTGTTTTCCATTGAAACCAATAAAATTCAATTCTGAACTCACCGAACGCATCCGAACTGAACGTTTGAATTTGAGTTCGGTTCGCACGTTCGGTTCAGTCAACCAAACTATTCGAGTTCATTCCAAACTCTGAACTTCCGAACCGCGTTCGCCCATCCCTACTCCAGAGGCACTTCTAAGCGCCTTGTGTAAAAGTGGCCTTAGAGTTGGAAGAAAGTTCAGAGGTCCTCTTGCCCCTTTTCAATGCAGGAAATCCACAGGTACAGCATCCCCAGCAGATAGCTGTCCTGTTTGAAAACCTCCAGAAAAGGAGAGCTCACCATTGCCCTAGGCAGTCTGTTCCACTTTCGAACAGCTCTTACTGTTAGGAAGTTCTTCCTAATGTTTAGCCGAAATTTGTAATTCTTTATAATCCTTGCTTCCTTGTAATTTGAGCCCATTGGTTCAAGTCTTGCCCTCAGGAGCAAGAGAGAACAAATCTGCTCCATCTTCTATGTGACAGCCCTTCAGATATTTAAAGACGATTATCATGTCTCCCCTTAGTTTTCTCTTCTCCAAGCTAAACATATGTAGCTTCGTCAACCTTTCCTCATAGGACTTGCTTTCCAGACCCCTGACCAACTTTGTTGCTGTCCTCTGAACCTGTTCCAATTTGTCAATGTCCAAATGCAGTGCCTAGAAGTACTCACCTCATCTGGAGTACACGTAGGGGTGGGACATCAGGCCAAATACCGGCTACTGGTTTTACCAGTTACCGGTTTACAAAAAACTGGATAACCGGATTAAAACCGGATTAACGGTGCCAGATTTATTTATTTATATTTATTTATTTATTTATGGCATTAGTACCCTGCCCCTCCTGTAAACAGCTTGGGGCGGCTTCCAACAACAATAAAAGAGTATAAAACAAATATAAAACAGTTTAAAAAATCACAAGTTAAATATTATCAAAACAGGGCCCTGGGATAAAATTTCAGCATTAAAACAATAAAACAGGTAGCGGAGGAAAACACAACCCTAACGCCCCTCCCCGCCTCCCCAAAGGCCTGGGCAAACATCCAGGTTTTACAACACCGCCAGAATGACAATAGGCTTGGGGCCAGGCGAGCTTCCTCCGGAAGGGAGTTCCGAAGGCACGGCATGGCCACCGAGAATTCCCTCTCCATTGTGGCCCCCCACTTTACATGGGGGACCTCCAAGAAGGCACCCCCAGCCAACCGCAGGAGCCACTCTGGGGCGCGGAGGGCGAGGCAATCCCTGAGGTATGAGGGTCCCAGACCGTGAAGGGCCTTATAGATCAACACTAAAACCTTGAACCTTGCTCGGCATGCTATTGGCAACCAGTGCAGAGTTCAGAGCACAGGTGTAATATGCTCCCGACGACCCGTCTCCGTAAGGAGACGAGCTGCCACATTCT
>QEPC01006937.1:142437-166707 GCA_003113815.1 Sphenodon punctatus | reverse complement strand
GATCACCCTACCTCCCCACCCAGGGATCGCCTACCTTTGGCGCTCTGGGCGGCGGCACTCCGGGCGGCTTCAGCGCTGGCTGTGGCTGCCAGCTTCAGTGCTTTCTAGGCCTTCTGGGGAGCTTCTGGGTTTCCTCGGAAGGCCTAGAAAGGGCTGAAGCCGGCAGCCGCATCCAGTGCTGAAGTCGCCGGACTGCCGCCACCACAGCCGCCGCCACCTGGAGCGCCAAAGGTAGGCGATCCCTGGGTGGGGAGGTAGGGTGATCCCTGGGGTGGTGTGTGTGTTAAACCACCCCCCACCCCATAGATCACCCTAGCACCACAGTACCTACCTGCTGGTGTGGGCTCTGTGTCGCTGGTGGCGGCCCGGAGCCCGCACTAGCAGGGACTTCGGGGAAATAATTTTTTTAAAAAAATCCAGGCTGGGCAGGGTGGGTTGGTGGTGTCCCCCCTTCCACCCTTGCAGCCTGGACTGGGGAGGGAAAGTGTTTGGGGGGGGGGTTGTTTCTTTTTTTACATTGCGGCCATTCATTTCAATGGCCGCAATGTAAAAAAAAACGGCACGGGGATCTGGTACCGGTACCCCCAAATACTGGAGTAATCCGATACTGCCGGTACACCAAAATACCGGCAGTATACGATACCGGATGATCCGAACTTCCCACCCCTGGTACACAGTACTCCAGATGAGGTTTGACCAGAGCAGAATAGAGTGGAACTATTACTTCCCATGACCTGGACCTTGTGCTTCTGTTAATGCAGCCTAAAATTTAGGGATGGGCAAACAGATCGCGGTTCGGGTTTGGCCGTTCGGTTCGGCTGCATTCGGTTCGTCCGTACGGTTCATTTGCCAGGTTCGAGTTCGGCTGTTCAGTTCGGCCGTTCGGTTCGGGTTCGGCCATTCGGGAGATGATTTTATATGGGTTTTTTTTTGTTTTTTTATATGGTTTTTTGGTTTTTTATTTGGCTTTATATGGTTGTTTATGTTTTTTGCTGGGAAATGCTGGGAGAGGGAGCCTTCTGAAACGCCTGCTGTTCAGGAACAGTGACTAGCTCAGAAGGTGTTGGGAAAGGGGGAGGAAGATATTTTTTTTTCTTGCAAGCCTCTCCACCCCTGGTGCCTGGAAGTCTGGTCCTCAGCTGGCTACCCCTCCCTGTCACGTTTGACCTTCCAGGGACCATTTTTTTGCCACCTGAAGTCACCTGAACACGATCCGAATTGACCGAACTGTTTGGTCATTTCGACGTTTGGAATTGAGTTTGGTTCAGTCAGTTTGGGTTCGGATTCAGGTTCAGTCATCCAAACAGGCCAAGTTCGGGCCGAACTCTTAACTTCCGAACCGCATTCACGCATCCCTACTAAAATTGCATTAGCCTTTTTAGCAACTGCATCACACAGCTGACTCATGTTCAGCTTTTCATCAACTACAACCTGAAAAACCTTTTCACATGTACTGCTGTCAAATCAGGTATCACCCATTCTACACTTGTGCATTTGTTTTTTCTTACCTAAATGCAGAACTATACCCTTATATCTGTTGAATTTAATTTTTTTAGTTTTGGCCTAGCTTTCCAGCCTGTCAAGATCATTTTGAATCTTGTTTCTGTCTTCTAAAGTGTTAGCTATCCCTCCAAGTTTTGTGTCATCTGTAAATTTGATAAGCATCCCCTCTACTCATTAATAATGATTTTGAACAGCACAGGGCTCAGTCCTGATCCCTGAGGCATCACACTCAATACCTCCCTTGATGGGGAACCATTTATGAGCACTCTTTGGGTATGGTTCTTCAACCAGCTGTAAAACCATCTAACAGTAGTATCATCTTGACCATATTTAACCGTTCTCAGTAAGGATATAATGGGGGACTTTGTCAAATGCTTTGCTGAAATCAAGATATACTATGTCCATGGCATTCCCATGATCTACTAAAATAGTAACTCGATTAAAAAATGAAATAAGATTAGTCTAGCATGACTTGTTCTTGACAGACCCCTGCTGGCTCCTATTAAACTCAGCATTGTTTTCCAAATTCTTATAGATTGACTGCTTTATAATCTGCTCTAGAATCTTATGAGGTATTGATATAAAGACTGACAGATCTGTAGTTTCCTGGATTCTCCTTTCCCTCCCTTTTGGAAGATAGGGACATTTGTCCGGCTCCAGTCTTCCAGCACCTCACCCATTCTCCAAGAGTTCTCAAAGATTACAGCTAGAGTTTCCGAGATTACATCTGCAAGTTCCTTCAGTACCCTAGGTTGTAATTCATCTGGCCCCAAGGACTTGAACTTGTTTAAAGTACCTAGGCATTCTCTTACCAACTTTTAATATCCTGAGCTGCAATTCCTTCTCTTCATCATTAATGCTATTGTTGTCAGCTTGGACGTAGTTTCCCTTGTGGGAGAAGGCAGAGGCAAAATAACAGGGAAACAATTCCACCTTCTCTCTGTCATCCATTAACATTTCACCATCTTCATGAAGCAGCAGACATACCACTTCCTTGTTTTTCCTCTTACATTGGACATAGTGGAAAATCACATTTTTGTTGTTCTTAGAATCTTTTGCAAGCCTCAACTCATTATGAGCTTTAGCGTTTCTGACACCATCCCAAAAGGTTTGGGCTACTTGTCTGTACTCATCCTTGGTTATTTCTCCCTCCTTTCATTTCTTTATTAATTCCAGTCATTAATCCGAAGGACCCTGGGCATTCCAGATTTGGCATGGTGCATCACTTACCTCTGCTCCTGGAGGCTCAATAAGTGACTCCAGCAGGAATAAGACACACATCCCCCAGTCCAAGCTGGCTGGAATGGGGCTGGGGCAGGGTATAGTTTGGATATGCGAGGCGGAGCTCGCACCCATGGGGACGATTCCACTGGACCATGTTTTATTTAAGGGGAAGAGTCCTCCCCCCCCCGAACATTGACTGTGTTTAAAGGTAAATGAAGAGTGTGGCCTATATGTATCCTGGCCTTCCTTATGGGGTGCAGCAACAAGTGGGAACTGTACCATGAACAATGGGAATCCAGTAGGGATGGGTGAACAGAATGGAGTTTGGATGTTCAGATGTTTGGACTAAAAACTTAGTTCAGGTTTGTGGGTTTGGTCCCGTGGAGTTCAGACCCCTGCCCTGAAGGTTCAGAACGTTCAGCCACCTGGAGGCTTGGGGAGCTCCATGGCCCCCCAGGGGTGCCTATGGTGGCATGTCAGGATGTCTGAGACATAGCCACAGCAGCAGCAGCAGCAGCAGCAGCAGAGACTGGGAAGGCTTGGGGCTTGGCACCCCGGGTTGCCCGGGCAGGCAGGTTCAGCACTTGACTCCTGGGGGTGCCCATGGGGGCATGGATGGCCATCTAAGACACAGCAGCAGCAGCAGAGGCCAAGAAAGCTTGGGTCTTGGTGTCTTCCACCCTTCATTGGCCAGGCATTGCAGGCTGGCTGGCATTGGTGGAGAAGCGGCAGAGGCTTGGTGGCTGGCACCCCTATTTTGCTGGGTGTTGAGGGATTGCATCCAACTCTCTGGATCTCAACAAGCTCTCTGGATCTCAACAAGCTCTTCTTCAAATTAGTCAAGCCTTGCCCGGTGGTGAAACACGTGGACACCCAGTAGCAGACACTGGATTGCTGGGACACAGTACCCATGGCACAGCAGAGGCAGCAGAAGCAGCAGCAGTGGAGATTCGATTGCTTGGGTACAGTACCTGTGGCACCACAGAGGTGATGTTCAGGAGCATCAGCAATGAAGATTTGATTGCAGGGCACAGTACCCATGGCACAGCAGAGGCAGAAGAAGCAGCAGCAGTGGACATTGGATTGTTGGGGCACAGTACCTGTGTCACCACCACAATGGTGAAATTCAGGAGCAGCAGCAGCAAAGATCCAATTGCAGGGCACAGTACCTATGACACAGCAGAGGCAGCAGAAGCAGCAGCAGACATTTGATTGGCCGTGGCACCATAGAGGTGGCATTCAGCAGCAGCAGGAAGCAGCAGCGGACATTTGATTTCAGGGCACAGTACCCATGGCACAGCAGAGGCAGCAGAAGTGCAGCAGTGGACATTCGATTGCCGGGGCACATTACCCATGACACAGCAGAGGGGGCATTCAGCGTCAGCAGCAGACATTGGATTGCCAGGGCACAGAACCCATCACACAACAGAGATAGCATTTGCTGCAGCGGCAGACATTGGATTGCCCAGGCACAGAACCCATGGCACAGAAGAGGCAGCAGCGGCAGCAGGAGCAGACATTGGATTTCCGGGGCACAGAACCCATGGCACAGCAGAGGCAGAAGAAGTGCAGCAGTGGACATTTGATTGCCAGGGCACGTTACTCATGATACAGCAGAGGCAGCATTCAGAGGCAGCAGCAGACATTTGATTGCTGGGGCACAGAATCAATGGCAGTAGAGGCAGCATTGGCAGCAGCAGCGGACATTGGATGGCCGGGGTACAGTAGCATTTCATCCAATTGATCCTATATAATTTTTCTTAAAGCAGTTGAAGATTTATAATTCATTCAGGCTATGGGATCATTGTGTCCAGTCTCTGTGTAACATTTGATTAAGCAGGTCTTTCAAGACTTATCATTAAAATGGCTTTCTGTTATAATTAATTCTCATTTTTCTGATTTCTGTACACTTCCCGATTCAGCTTGAATGTTAATTCTCTAGCTGTTCAAGGAATTAATTCTGATATGAGATTCTAATCTGTGATTGCCGTGGCACATCAGAAGCATCATTCAGTGGTGGCAGACATTGGCTGACCAGGACTTGGTGGCAGGCACCCCTACTTGACCAGGTGTTGCAGGCTGGCTATCATCAGTGGAGCAGTGGCAGAGGCCCATCCAGGGCTTGGTGGCTGGCACTCCTACTTGGCCAGGCATTGCAGGCTGCCAGGCATCGGCGGAGCAGCAGCAGAGGTCCGGCCAGGGCTTGGTGGCAGGCTCCCTTACTTGGCCAGGCATTGCAGGCTGCCAGGTATCAGTGGAGCAGTGGCAGAGGTCTAGCCAAGGCTTGGTGGCTCGCACTCTTACTTGCCCTGGCATTGCAGGCTGTCAGGTATTGGTGTAGCAGTGGCAGAGGCTTGGCCAGGGCTTGGTGGCTGGCACCCCTACTTGGCTGGACGTTGCAGACTGACAGGCATCAGTGGCAGCCTGACTCAGGGTGGTGCGTGAGGGCAGCTTAAACTGGGGGGCCAGGAAGCCAATCAGGTGCCTAAACCCCATGTCCCTGACCACCGAGAAGGGCTGCCCATCGAGCGCACTCATTTCCCCCAACATGTGAATGGCTTTAAGTTGAAAGCCACGCCGCCCTCCATGTCCTGCAGATGCTGATGGACTTGGCAGCTTCCCCCACCCCAGCTCCTCCATGGTGCACTGATGCTTCTGGGTCTCAACTGGCTGCTTCTGCTGCTACTGTTCCTGCTACTGCTGCTCCTCTCCCTGCTGCCATTGCCTGGGGATCGGACCCTCCCTCCAGTATCTGGGGTGGGATTCAAGCTTTGCCCACAGAGTGGACAGACAGGCATCATGGCATGAGAGGCAGTAGTGAAGGCAGGTTGAGGCAGGGTTTGAGCTTTGCCCACAGGGCGGGCAGACAAGCACTTCGGCATGAGCAAAAAGCAGGCTGAGGCAGGGTATAACACCTAAATCTATCTAATCTAATCTAAATACATGAAACTATGAGGTAAATGGGTGGAAATGGGTGAAATACGAGGAGCATGGCAATGGATTGGGAGCAACACAAACTACTGGGAGAAGTGCAGTTCTGAAAACGCCTGAAGACAGGATCAGTGGCCAGCTCAGAATGAATTGGAAGGGGGGAGGGCAATTACTTTTGTTACTTGTTATTTGCATCAGCAGAGAAGCGGGAGAGGGCCGACCAGGGTTTGGTGGATGGCACCTCTACTTTGCCAAATGTTGCAGGCTGTCGGGCATCAGTGGAGCAGCAGCAGAGGCCCGGCCAGGGCTTGGTGACTGGTAGGGATGGGCGAACAGATCGCAGTTTGGGTTCAGCTGTTTGATTCGGTCTAGTTCAGTTTGGCTGTTTGGTTCCGCCATTTGGTCCAGACGCCGAGTTCAGGTTCACCGTTCGGTTCAGTCATGTTCGGTTCGGTTTAGTTCGGGCATTTGTAAAAAGGCACTCTGTGCGAGGAATGATGGCCCAGACCCATAATGGTGGGTCCTGGGGTTACTAGAGTGGCAGCTTCTAGGTACTGGCCACAGCCCTCCCTGCCTGTAACTTGGCCCTAGAACCCTGACAATGGGTCCTGGGGCTGGAGTGGTTGTTTCTTGGTGCGGTGGAATGACATCACCTCTGTGCGAGGAATGATGGCCCCAGACCCATGATGGTGGGTCCTGAGGATATAGTGGCAGTTTCTAGATACATATTGGCCATAGCCCTCCCTGCCTGCAACTTGGCCCCAGAACCCTGATGGCAGGTCCTGGGGCTGGAGTGGATTTTTCTTGGTGTGGTAGAATGACATCACCTCTGTGTGAAGAATGATGGCCCCAGACTCATGACGGTGGGTCCTGGGGCTAGAGTGGCAGCTTCTAGATTTTGGCCACAGCCCTCCCTGTCTGTAACTTGGCCCCAAAACCCTGACGGTGGGTCCTGGGGCTGGAGTGGCTGTCTCTTGGTGCGGTGCAATGACATCACCTCTGTGCGAGGAATGATGGCCCCAGACTCATGATGGTGGGTCCTGGGGCTAGAGTGGCAGCTTCTGGATATTGGCCAAAACCCTCCATGCCTGTAACCTGGCCCCAGAACTCTGATGGCATTGGCAGGGGCAGAAGACATTGGATTGCCCGGTAGGAGAACCCCTGGCACAGCAGAGGCAGCAGAAGTAGACATTGGATGGCCAGGGCACAGAACCCACGCATCAGTGGCAGCAGAGGCATACATTGGATTGCTCAGGCATAGTACCTGTCACACAGCAGAGGCAGCATTTGCAGCAGCAGAAGACATTGGATTGCCCGGTAGCAGAACCCATGGCACAGCAGAGGCAGCATTGGCAGCAGCAGCAGACATTGGATTGCCCTGGCACAGTACCTGTTGCACAGCAGAGGCGGCATTGGCAGCAGCAGCGGACATTGAATTGCCCAGGCACAGTACAGCAGAGGCAGCCGAAGCAGAAGCATCAGACATTGGATTTCTGGGGCACAGTACCTGTGGCACAGCAGAGACAGCATTGACAGCAGTGTCAGACATTGGATTGCCTGGGCACAATACCTGTGGCACAGCATTGGCATAAGCAGAAGACATTGGATTTCTTGGGCACAATACCTGTGGAACAGCAGAGGTGGCATTGACAGCAGCAGCAGACATTGGATTGCCCTGGCAAAGTACCCGTCACACAGCAGAGGCGGCATTGGAAGCAGCAGCATACATTGGATTGCCAGGGCACAGAACCTGTGGTGCTCTCACAGCCCGGCCTTGAACCCCTGATCTTGGGAACCAGTTAGGAAGCTCCCTGCATCCTTCATTATTGGCAGGCTGCTGCAAGGAGTGCCTCTTTCCCCCTTCTTGGCTTTCTCCTCCTCTTGCCTACTTTGCTTCTTGTGTACACCTGTGGAAGGGCGTGGCCCACCTGCCACAGTCTGATTGGCTCCCAGGGATATTTAGGGCTGCTGGGAGCTGTGGCAGGTGCAGAGCTTCAGATCATTTCTTGCTCAGCTCATGATGGTTTCGCTTCCTTTTGTTCTGTTTGTGGTTGTCCGTCTTAAGTGTGTTGTGTTCCCTCAGTGTTTCCTTGTGTGCTATACCCTTCCCTTCCCCTTGCCTTGATACCTGTCTTGTTATTGTGTGTGTGTGTGTGTGTGTGTGTTGGGTCTTCGCATGCCTAACTCCCTCCCCCTTTCTGTGTTGTCTGTATGTGGTTTAGGCTGGTGGTTCCTATTCACTCCTTGCCCTGTTTGTATGTTTAGTTGCTCTTTTAGGTTGTGTAAGTCCTGTTGTGTTTGATGTTCTGTGTGGATGTTTCTAGCCTCCTTTATGTCCTGCTGTTCTCTCTCCATTGGCCCTGATGCCCCTCAGGGCTTGTTCCCTGATCCTTCCCCCCTGTTCTATGTTGCTGGTTCCTCAGCCCCTCTGCTGCCCTTTAGATTTGGGCTTCTCTAACCCCCAGGACCCTGCTTCTAGACTCTCACTTCTTTACCTTTAGTCCCTTGCTCCTCCCCTTGCCCCTAGGGTTTCCCTCGCTCCCTAGTCTTGGTTCCTTGTCCCCTTGTCTTGGCCCCTTGCTCCATTGACCCCTAGTCTTGGCTACTCACCCCCTAGTCTTGGCCCCTTGCTTCATTGCCCCCTAGTTTTGGCTTCTTGCCCCCTAGTCTTGGCCCCTTGCTCCATGGCTCACTAGTCTTGGTTCCTCACTCCCTAGTCTTGGCCCCTCGCTCCCCTGCCTCTGGTTCCTTGATTCCTGCCTCTGGTTCCTTGATTCCTCGCTTCTGGCTTCCTGTCCTTCAACCTGATCCCTTGCTCTCCTGCCTTTGGTTCCTTGTTTCCTTGTGCTTTACTCCATATCCCTCGCTCCCCTGTCCCTTGTTCCTTACCCCTGATCCCTTGATCCCTGCCTCTGGTTCCTGGATTCCTCACTCCTGGCTTCCCATCCCTCAACCTCGATGATGAGCCATAAGCCTTCTTAGACCAGCGTGGCTGGTCCTTATGCTGAGTGCTTAATCTCCTAAAGTATTGGAGAGTGGCTGAGAGGTTTCCTTGTTTAATCTGAGGGACATCCCAGACTCCCTGCACCCCGTCTCTCCTCCTGCCTAACTGTTTCCCCTCCTCTTTCCATGGTTCTGCCCCGGAGCCTGACAGGCACAGACAGAAAAAGCAGCATTGGCAGCAGCAGCAGACATTGGATTGACCAGGCACAGAACCCATGGAACAGCAGAGATGGCAGCAGCAGCATTTGCCTGTGTGCAGCACCCATGGAACCAGGATGGAAGGATTTTCCAGGGAAGAGCTACCATACAGCAGCAGATGGCAGCAGCAGGATTGTGTGGCCACATTTGGATTTGCCAGGGCAAAGCACCCATGGACCAGCAGACAGCAGCAGCGGGGTTACCAGGCCATTGGGGCACATCACCCATGGTTGCCAGGGCAAGCAGACAGGTACCTTGGCATAAGAGGCAGGCAGGCCAGGGCAGAGATTCAGCTTTGCCCACAGGGTGGGCAGACAGGCAGCGTGGCATGAGCATGGGAAGGCAGACTGAGGCAGGCTTTGATTATGGGCACCTGGGCAGGTGGGCAGACAGGCAGCGTGGCATGAGCATGGAAAGGCAGACTGATGAAGGCTTTGATCTTGGACACATGGGTGGGCAGGCGGGTAGACAGGAAGCGTGGCATGATTAGAGGGCAGACTGAGGCAGGTTTTGATCTTGGCAACTTGGACAGGCAGGCAGACAGGCAGACAGCATGGCATGAAAGGCAGGAGGGAAGGCAGGCTGGGACCTTGGCAGGGCACTCAGATAGGCTGGCAAAGACTATGCAGTGCGCATGAGAGAGAGCCAGTCAGGTTGGCCATGATCATCTAGCCAGAGGCTGTCTGGCAGGTTTACAGTTCCACAATGCCACCCTGTGTCATGAAGTCAGTCTAGTCAGAGAGAGATTGAGGCAGGATGGGCACCGGGCATTGGGAGGGAGGGACAGAACCTCAGCAGCAGCAGCCCATATTGGGGAGGAGCCCCGTCCCAAGACTGCCTCTGGTATGGGATGGCGTGTGCCACTGCACTATCAATCCATGTCCAGGGGCAGCTCGGGGAATCCCAGCAGCGAAAGGTTCACCTTTATAAAAAACAACTGCTCCACCAACTTGGACCCCAGTCTCAGGCGGTGCGGCGAGCAAATGTTCCCCGACATGGAGAACACCCGCTCACTGGGGACACTCATTGGTGGACAGAACAAGAGACCCTTGGCCACTTTGGACAGGGCCAGCCACACGTTGGTCTTCTGGCCCAGTAAGCCAAGGGATCGCTGCTGGGCTCAATGCTCCAGGTAGCTCTCCACTGCTGCTGAGGTGCTGTCATGCTCCCTCACGTAACTGTCCTTTGGCACCACCTCAGCCACGTTACCTGTGGCACAGCAGAGGCTTGGATTGCCCAATAGCCACCCTCCCTTTTTTCCTCTGAATATGATAGAAATGGAGCCCAAATAACTCACAGTAAGAGAAAGGGTATTAATAGATGAGACAGTAGCCCACAATTGCCCACATCAGATGAGAAAGAGGAGGTGCCACAGGTTCTGTGCCCTGGCAATCCATTGTCTGCTGCTGCTGTCAATGCTGTCTCTGCTGTCTGTGGCATGAGTTCTGCTTCCAGGCAATCCAATGTCTACTGCTGCCACCAATGCTGGCTATGCTGTGCCATGGGTTCTGCTACTGGGCAGGGAGATAGAACACAGGGAGGGGTAAAAAATAAAAATGACACCTAAATCTAATCTAATCTAATCTAATCTAAATAAATGAATCTATGGTGGTAAATGTGTGGAAATGGGTGAAATAGGAAGAAGATGGCAAAGAATTGGGAGGAACACAAACTGCTGGGAGAGGGAGACATTTGAAAACGCCTGCTGACAGGATCAGTGGCTAGCTCAGCTGGAGTTGGAAGGGGGGAGGGCAATGATGTTGGTTACTTGCTGCATGTGCCTTACCATAAGCCCTGTGGCTCCGTGCAGCCTATCCCATGGCCAATCACAGACTGCGAAGCCAGTGGTCTGAGGAAAAGAGGGATGGTGATTGGGCAGGCTGGCTGCTAGTCCAAGCCTCTCCACCCCTGGCACCAGGAAGTCTGCTCCTCAGCTGCCCCTGCCCCCCGGACCTTCCGGACCTGTTTTTCCCACCCGAATGCACCCGGATTGTTCGGGGCTTTGGGCGTTCCGTTTGGCCGTTCGGTTCAGTTGTCTGAACGGGCCGAGTTCGGGCCGAACACTGAATGTTTGAACCACTTTCACACATTCCTACCCTGGACCACTCTAGGTATTTTGGCTAGGAGTCTATGGTCTGAGCAGATCACTGCACGCACCCTAACAGATGCAAATTAGCCAAATGGGCATACATTTGCCTTAGCATGTGCTCACACGGTGGGCTCCTTATTCTCCAGGATGATGCTGTGAGTGAGGGCAAATATCTGGTGGCCACCTAGTAGATGGAAAGGTGGCCTCCCATCTGATGTGGGTAATTGTGGGCTACTGTCTCATCTGTTAATACCCTTTCTCTTACTGTGAGTTATTCATATTCTCATAGAGAGGAAAGGAATAAATGTTTGGGTTTTTTTGTGGCTATGTGTTTTTGGATAATCATTGGAATTAACATCCACACCTGAAATGTTATCCATGTATCCAAATATTCAGATACTTAATTTCAGATGTTCCGAGTTTCTGTAGGAAGCGGGGTTTGATAATTTAAGTTTAGATATTCAGTTATTTGATTGAGGGGAGGGAAAGAACCTGAAAAACTGAAACAAATATCTAAATAAAGCAAGGACGTATAGTAATTTGTATCTGCTTTGGGTCGAATTCAAGTCAGACCTAATTGTTGAATATTATATTCACCACAGGTATTGATTTCAGCTCTGCATTCTTGTATCCTACATGCGGGCCAGCCTTTGTAGAAACCATTCTAGTAGTTCATTCATTATTACTTAGAAGAAGACACACATACCTAAAGATTTGGGCTCCATTTCTATCATATTCAGAGGAGAAAGGGTCCCTAACCAATAAGCCAGAATCTCTGCCCAGGATTTCTGAATATTGAAAAGAAATAAGAATAGATGTCACACTGATAATGGCCCTTTTTAAATGGACCACAGTGGGTGGGGGGATGGATTTGCATCTGTGGTGGGTGGAGGTGGGTGTGCAGCCTTTCCCATAGGCGCACACCCACCTCCACCCATCTCCACCCATAGAGCATTGGGCATTGCAGCCCATTGCGCCATGTGTGGGGGATGGGTGGAGATGGGTGGAGGTAGGTGTAGTGTGGGAGCATGCGTGCACCCACCCCCACCCTCTGGGTGGGGGTGTCTCGCATGAAAAGGGCCTCTGTCAATGGAGAAGACCACTAAGCCAAAGCCATTAGAGATGGACCCAAAATTCAAAACACAGATAATGATTTTAAGAAGCCTGTTGCCTGCATTTCTTCAACCCATTATAAACATAGGAATCTTTAACAGCCAGATCCATTTATTTTTTGCTATTCAAACACTGAAACTTTTAATTTGTGCTCGTTTCCAAATAAAATAGTTCAACAGCAACGAGGACATTCTTCACTCTGTGTATCCCACTAGGGTGGCTAAAATCCATTTTTAAAAGGCTCCATACAGGAAGAGCACTACTGTATATGGGAGTCTTGCTCTCATTCTGCCACTCAATAACTCTCAGCCTCATTAGTATTTAAATCACTTCATAAGTATTTTGGCTTAAATAAGCTTTATTTCTGATCAATGTAATGCCACGGTCTTATGTCTCTTTTAAGTCTTTTTAGCATAAAGCAGACAGGCTTATGATAAATACTGTAGATGTGGTCAGGCGTTGATTAAATTAGTTGTAGGAAAGTATAGTAGGCAAACATGGGGTGGGGGGATTTGCATAGAAAAAAATCAAGAAGGAAGGCTGAAGAAAAAAGTCTGAGACAATCTACTGTCAAAAAGATGGTAGGTTTAAAGAGAATTTTATTTTTTCGAAATCAGGATTAGCAAAGAGAAGGCTTTTTCCTCCTTCTAATTTTCAAAGTGGCAAATGCATTGTGAGCAATTTTCATTTATCTTCTGATGTAATTTTATTTCTGGAGTGGCAGTAGAAAAAAAAAGTAAATTTGTTTTAAAAAATGAAAAGTTTAAAGGGTTTTCTTTATTAGGAACTTGCTTAGAAAATGTATGCAACTTGAATATTTCAGCTACAAGCAACGAGAACGTCCTGAATAGGCTAAGTTTAAATTTATTTATTTATTTGTTTATTCACAGCATTTTTATCCTGCCTCTCCTGCCTAGGCACTTTGAGGAGGCTTACAAAAATTTAAATATTTAAAATATACATAAAATATATAAAATACAAAAAAGGGAGGCATAATAGAAAATAAAAAACCCATCCTCCCCACCCACACCCACCCCCTTCACTCACCTCCCTCACCATAGGCTTGGTGAAACAGCCAGGTCTTGCACTGTTGCCAAAATGAAGCATGGTTTGGGGCCACCCGGGCCTCCACCGGAAGGGAGTTCCACAGCCTGGGCGCCGCCACTCAGAACACCCTCTCAGTTGTAGCCCCCTGCGCCACCTCAGGGACACCAAGAAGGGCGCCCCCGGCAGACCACAGGGGTGGACCAGGGCATGGAGACTGAGGCCTTCTAAATCCCCCATGTGCTAGCTTTCATCTCCCAAACTTTTTTTTCAAAACTGAAAATATGTTTCGTTCCCACTCTCATACCTCCTTGACCCATTTTTGAGTATCTCTGTGGTCTCTGAGGGTGAAAATAAATGAGGCAATAGCCCACATTACTGTTCCTCTATTAGTTGCTTACCTAATGGCCCACACCTCACATGCAGTCCCCACATGTCCCCACTCTCCAATTCAGGGCGTCATCCAGGGACATCACGGGTGCCACATCTTGTTAATTAGATTGCTTGCAGCCTAACATGCATCCTGGTTCAACAGCATCAGAGAGTCACGCCTAGTGCTCTCTCTCAGTGGACAGGTGGCTGAGAGAGGAGAGATTGAGGCAGGGGATGCAGGAAGGACCTTCTCCAGAACATCTGCACCCACACTCCTTCCACCATTTGGAAAAGGAACTGAGGGGATCGAGGGAGGAGTGTGGCTCCTCCAGAGGATCCCCTGGGCTCCTGCACTCCCTTCAGTTTCTTTCTGAAATAGAAAGCAGGAGCCCCATGGATTCTCCAGGAGACTTCCCCATCTTCACTCCCTTGGTTCCTTTCCCAAACAGAGAGAGGAGTGTGGGCACAGATCCTCTGGAGACAGCCCTTCCTTCACTCCCTGCCACGCTTTCTCCTCTAGCAGCTGCCTGATCACTCTCCCCTCACACATCTGCCTGTCAACTGGGAGAGCTTGGTCGTTCTCCCCTCTCACAGCTGCCTGTCAGCTGGGAGACCATGATAGTTCTCCCCTCTCACAGCTGCCTGTCAGCTGGGAGAGCATGATAGCTCTCCCCTCTCACAGCTGCCTGTCAGCTGGGAGAACATGATCACTCATCTCTCTGCTGGGAGAGCGCAATTGCACTCTTCTCTAGCAGCCACCCTCCTGTGGGGAGAGCACATTAGCACTGCTTCCGGCCCTTTTAATATTGGTCACAGTGTGTGGTGTGTGTGTTAACGTTTGTGCTGGTTCCTGTGCATTGGGGAGGGGGAGGGTGTAAACGGGCACACACCGGCGCACACCAACCCCCACCCACCTCCACCTATCATCCATGCATGGAGCAACCGCCATTTTCACCAGTTGCTCCATGCGTGGGTGATGGGTGGAGGTGTGTGTGTATGCGTGTTCATGGGAATGTGCACACACACACACAGACCCCACCACCCACCCTATGAGAATTTTACACTAGATTCACCGATGCATGAACACCCAGAAATCTGGGAGTTCATGTGTGGGTGAGTATCATGTAATTCCTGCCGTGGGTGGGTGGGGTGAGTGTGTGTGTGTGCTCACTCCTTTGCACACACATGCACACCCACCTCCAACCATCCCCCATGCATGGACCAACCAGTGAAAATTGAAGTTTCTCCATGTGTGTTGTTGGGTGGAGGTGGGTGTAGATAGGTGTGTGTCCGTCTACACCCTCCCCCTACCCACCGCACACAGACCGTGAGGCACACTGACCCCCAGCACCACCCATTCTGCAGCCAGTGTAAAAGGGGCATAAGCATTAAGGTACTATGAGCGTTAAAGTACTAGCCAGCTTTAAACTATAGTTAATAATAACTTAGCATCTTAGAACAGAGGCTGTTCTCACAAGGACAAATTATTATTCATATAAATGATATCCCACCCTTTCTCAAAGACTCAGGGCAAATAACAACATTGAAGGAAACACAGAAATAAAATGTACAAATGGATAGGAACACATGAAAAATCTGCAAGCTTTTATCCCCATCTGTTAAATGCTTGGCCAAATGAAATGCTTCCATCACCTTTGAAAGGTCCTCAGGCTTTCATGAACCACCAGGGAAAAGTGAGTTCCATAATTGTAGAGCAGCCAACCGAGAATGTCACCTGTGCTCTTCCTCCATAGATGAAGTAGCAACAAATGAATATTGAGGTCTAACTGAACCTGGGTGGGCCAGCAGTTGATATGTAAACTTAGAATCAGTAGCACTAAAACTAATGTGAGCCCTTTTTCAATAGGGATGGGTGAACAGAACGTGGTTCGGATGTTCGGTCGTTCAATTCAAAACCCGAGTTTCAGTTATTCAGTTCGATGGAGTTCGGTTCGGCTGAATATGGCCGAACAGTCGAAAATAGCGCTATTGATACCGATACCTAATTTTTTTTAAAATATCGGTATCGGTATAATTTGACCCTGAAACAACCCCTGGTCTCCACCCCTGGTGCCAGGAAGTCTGGTCCTCAGCTGCCTCCCCCTTCCAGTCATGTTTTTCCCACCTGAAGTCATGTTTTTCCCTCCCCCAAACTCATCTGAACTCACCCGAACATGACCGAACTGTTCGGCCGTGTTCGAGTTCAGTTCGGATATTCGGTTCAGACGTGCGAACAGGTCGAGTTCAGTCAAAACTCAGAACATCGGAACCATGTTTGCCCATTCCTATTTTTTAATTTAAAGGGCTCAAATCAACTAGCCAGTAGCACTACCAGGGTAATATCCTCTCATGCTGAGTAGCTGGACTGGGAATGGAGTTAGAGGTCACGGTGAGAGTAATGATTGATTTATATTGCCTTGGGAAGACGCATCATAACCTTTATAATTCCAAACCAGATTAAAGGTCACACCTTCAGTCTTTCTCCACACAAAATGTAGTCATGTAATCATGTAGTCAGTTTGCAGGTCAGTTTATCACCCCAAACTCAAAGCCAGCAAATTTGGACATGGAATCAGATTTTGCACCCTAAAGTTTCACACAATTATTGTTTAACATGTTCCTTGGCACAAACATCTTCTTTTTCCAGCATTGATCAGGTTCTGCTACATCCCTTCCTTTCATAAATTATTTCACTTGCAGTGGCAATTAAATTTATAGAACTATTTTGGGAGAATCCCAAATCTAAATGCTAAAATAGATGTTGTGTGGGGGGTGGAGGCTTTAAGATATTATGAGGTCCCTGCTTGCTATCCATTTGATTATTTTTTTTTGTCTCTTGGTGTATGTAAAGTACATTCTCAGTGATGAATGAGTCCTCTAGAAATTATTACCTTTTCCCTAATAACTGTCTGTTGAAGTGCTGCAAACAAATAAATGGAGTCAATTAGTGACTGGATTCTACTACTTGGAATGAGTAGTACTTTCATGTCCTAAGTCCCATCGAATCAATAGGATGTGTTCTAGCGTGAGGTACTGCTCAACACGAAGAAAGGTGGTGGGAGTCAGTCTTGCATTAGATTTGCCTCGCTGTCCTTTTAACTTAATGAAGGTAAATTACTTTTATTTTTTTGCAGATGTGCATAAAACATTTCATATATCAAGCTCTGCATTAAACCATCTTGTAAAGCAAGAATAACATATGAGCTATTGCACAAACTATAGACAATATATGTTACCAAATGTGATACAGTAATACAAGTACATCAATCAACAAATAGGTCAAAATCTGACAAGACTTGCTCTTGCTCTTCATCATTTTCTTGATGTATATTAAGCAGAACAGGCCCAGTAAGGCAGCTTTTAAGTCAAGTTGTTGCTTAGCTAAATCTTACCTTTGTCAGGAAATGTGGGTCATAAGAATTTGTTCTTGTAGGATACTATTTATCAATATTTTACTGATGTGCAAGTCATATATATACTCTGATCCCTCTTTATGGGTAGATTGTGATTCAAGATCCTGTGCTTCATTAAAATCTATAAGAAGGGAGACCTGAGCACTAAACCAAAGGAGAACAGTAATTAATATTATGCATTGGTCACAATAATGGCAATAGCTACCTCTACAATAGATAGTGCTGGGTTACTGGGTTTTTTTATTTATTTATTTTTAAATCCAATTGGGTACCAGTGGACTTGAATGGGCAAGACCTTTAAAAGTATCTTATGAACTTGGGTGTCCAACCCAAGGCACCTTAACAGTGCTTGATTTTCAGTGACTGCCAAGGACCCACTCTCACCAAACTGGGCCACTTTAAGGTGCTCCACATTGAGCACCCCCAAAATGGAGCACTCAAAAAAAAAAAACCCAACACAAATCACTAACAACTTCTGAAGTTCTTTGCCTAGAGTTTAATCCATCATCCACTCAACTGCAGATAACTAAGCCTTAGAACAGAATAGCTGGTGAAGGGTACAAATATGGAGTGACAGATTAATGATCAAGCCCAGTGATTTAGGACTGGGAACAAAGAAGAATCTCATATAATAATTGTTTATCTGATTGAAACTATAGAGTTTAGGTAGCCAGGATACAAGTATCCATTTGCAACTTGAGACTACTTCTTATCGTGCTAACCAGTATTCTTTTTGCTTCCCTGTAGGTCCTTATTTGTTTGATGAATTAACCTACTGTCTCTTGTATTTGACTGCATTCACACCTTCAGAGAAATGTGTGTTTTATTATAGCATGAGAATGTGCGTGCAAAAAAATATTCCTCCCTCCTTTCACATGCTGAACTTTTATTTGCATATGTGTTTGCCATGTATTGTAGTTAAGGCGATTGCCACCATTCATACCTTCTATATCCTGCATGTTTTCCAGAAGTTCCTCCCTGCAAGCATGTCATTCAGCACCTCCCCTCATCCCCTTGACCCTCCCTGTAAGTCCATGCTGTAAACCAGGAAGGGCAGTCTTCCTTCCTCCATATTGTCCCTGGAAGCGTCTAGTGTTTGTGGAGACATACAGTTCTCAGTCCACTCAGAAAGGACAAAGAAAGGGTGGGCTCACAGTATGCACATACTTAATATGTGCCTTTGTGCAACTTTTCTGATGCCAAGAACTTCAGTATTTTTGAATACATGCCCTTGTAAAGGTAGGATTTTGGTGCCTTGACATCCACATTTTTTATAAATGGTTTAGGGCTGACACTCTGTAATCATGCGCAGAAAAGAAAAATGCAGGTTTTTCCTGAAAGTGTGAATGTGGTCTTAAACTAAGGCCACTTTCAGACAAGGCCCCACCATGCATATTTGAGCTGAGGGGGGGGAATGCGCAGCCCAAATATGCCCAGAGAACGGCCAGTCCAAAAGGCCCCCCTGTGTGGCTTTGCCGGCAGAGACACGTGATATGCAGAGCAGGAAATTGAGCTCTGCATCCTGTGTGTCTCTGTTGTTTATTATTATTATTATTATTATTATTATTATTATTATTATGCATTTATATAGCACAAGCAATGTACCTGGTGTTTTACAAATTAATTGAATACACACGGTCCCTGTCTTAGGGCTTACAATCTGAGAGGGGGAGGGGGAGGGGGAGATGAAGGAAGGGGAACAGAGGGAGAGACAAGAAGTGTAACATTCATGAGTATGCGAGGTCCCAGGTGCATGCACTTGGCTTGGTTACATCAAGAATGATGACTGGTTGGTCCGTGTGGTGAGGATATGAGTACACAGACCTTAGGTAACAGGTTCTACTGGTTGGAAGGTATCAGCAGGAGTTAGGTGAGGGGAGCAAGAAGTTGGGGAGAACAGAACGGAAAAGGTGGGTCTTGAGGAGGGATTTGAAGGCATGAAGGGAGGGGGCGAAGTGGATGTGGGCAGGGAGGTAGTTCCAGGCAGGGGAGCTAGGGAGAAGGGACAAAGGCGGTTAGGGGAGCAGTGGAGGTGTGGGAGGACTAGAGACGGGACAGAGGAGGAGCGGCATTCACAGACTGGATTACGGAGGGAAATTAGTGCAGAGATGAAGTGGGGAGCAAGGTTGTGAAGAGCTTTATAGGTGAAGACTAGAAGCTTGTGCAGAATTCGTTCAGGAAGGGGGAGCCAGTGAAGAGAGGAGAGGAGGGGCTGCACATGGTCGAAGTGACGGGCGAGGTAGATGACCCTGGCAGCAGAGTTTTGGACGGAGATAAGGGGAGAAAGATGAGAGCGGGGGAGGCCAGTGAGAAGGAGGTTACAGTAATTGAGGCGAGAGATGACCAGGGCATGAGCAAGGGTTTTGGCAGACGAGAACGAGAAAAAAGGGCGAATCTTAGCAAAGTTTTGGAGGGAGAAGCGTCAGGATTTGGTAATAGAGTCAATTTGGGTTTAAAAGAAAGGGGTGAGTCAAAGATGAAGCCTAAGCTACGGGCTTGGGGGACGGGAAAGGGGCCTTTTGGACTGGCTGATCCCCACGCATATTCAGGCTGTGCATTCTCCCCTGCAGCCCAAATATGCATGGGGGGGGGGCATGTGTGAAAGTGGCCTAAGAATCTGATCCCAAGCTCATTTAAACTAGATAGTAGGGGAGGGACTTCACCCAAAAAACCGGATACCAGTTTTACCAGATACCGGTTCCCAAAAACCCGGTTTACCGGATTAGAACCGGTATACTGATACTGGTATTTTTCCATTGATTTAAATGGGGAACTGTCCCCATTGAAATCACTGGAAAACAAACAAACACTTTCCCTTCCCCATCCAGGCTGCGTGGGTGGAAGGGGGGGTCACCCCCCACCCACCCTGCCCAGCCTGGATTTTAAATAAATAAAAATTAGCCAAAGTCCCTGGACTCAAAGCGATAGGTGTAGTAATGCTGTCTAGCAAGGGCAGAAGTAAGGGAGGAGAGAGAGGAGTTGAAGTGAAGGAAGTCAGCATGAGAGTGGGATTTGTTCCAGAGGCATCCAGAACCACGGGTGCAGGAGCGGAGCTGGTGGATACTGGGGGTGGGAGGTGGTTGGTGGGTGGGAGGTGGATACTGGGGGTGGGGATGGGGGTTGTGGGAGGGCGCAGGGTGGGAGGAGAGGTGGGAAAGGGAGTCAAGGGTGGAGGAGAGAGAGGCATTGAAAGCAGAGATGGCAGAGTTGGGGGAGGCGGAAGAGGAGGAGGAGGTGAAGACTGAGGGGAGAAGGTGGGAGAGAAAGGAGTCAAAGTCCAGGGGGTTAATGACATGCAGATCACGGAAGGAGGATGGAGACTGGGAAGAGGAGAGGGGCCAGTGGGAGACATTGAAAGAGGCAAGGGAGTGGTCAGAGATAGGATGAGGATTGAAAGAGAGATCAGAGACAGAGTAATTCCAAGAGAAGACGAGGTCAAAAGAATGGCTGTTAGCATGGGTGAGGGAGTTGGTCCAAAGATGGAGGCTGAAAGAGGAGGCTAGTGAGAGGAAGTGAGAGATGGAGGGCTGGGAGGGGACATCAACATGAATGTTGAAGTCACTGAAGATTAGAGTGGAGGTATTGTTGGAGAGGAAGAAAGTGAGCCAGGACTCGAATTCAGAGGGAAGGGATGAGAGAAAGCCAGGGGGGAGGTAGATGATAGCAACGGGGAGATGGAGGGGGGAGTAGTGGTGCAAAGAGTGAGCCTCAAAGGAAGGGAAGGAGAGAGAGGGAGGAGGAGGAGGAGGGGGAGGAGAAAGTCATTGCAATTGACAGGAATTAGTGAGGAGAAGGCCCACACCACCACTCTGGCCTTCGGGAAAGGGCTGGTGAGAAAAGGAGAGACCCCCCAAATGAGAGGGTAGCAGAGGTGAGAGTCGGAGGGGGAAAGCCAAGTTTCAGTAAGGGCAAGGAGCTGGAGGAAGAGAGAGAGGAAGAGATCATGGATGTAGGGGGGCTTGATTGGCAGTGGAGCGACAGTTCCAAAGGGAGCAGGAGAATGGGAGCTGATCAAGGGGAAGGGGATAAGATCGGGAGAAGGGGGCAGTGGGGCAGATGAGAGATAGGGAGGGTGGGGTGAATTCTCTTGGGTGAATTTGGATTTGTGCACTACACTTCTGATCTGTAAGTAATTGGCGTGGGGGGATGGGGGAAGGGGTCCTGGCCTGACCTGGCATGTTCATAGATGCAATGCTGGGGTATGGGGATTAGTTGTTTCCATTGTCATGCTATGATTTTTTAACATTTATTTTTTAAAAATAAGCGGATGCCACACTGCTGCTGCCTGCTGCTTGGCAGTCACCATTAGGGCTGATGCGGCAGCAGCTGTTACCGTGCCGTGAGTCCGTTCCGCCATTTCGGAATTGCCCGCGCTACACTGCGACTTTTCTGCGGACATTCCGCTAATTCCGCCGGAATTCTGCAAATCGCAGAATTGCGGAAAAATTGCAGAAAAATTGCAGAAATTGTGGAAAACCGCTATTCCGCTATTTTGTGGTGCTGGCGGAATTGTGGAAGTAGCAAAAATGTCATGTTTCCATGATTCCACTACGTAGCGGAATTAAATAAGCAGAACCGCGGAACCGCGGAATGAAACTAGCGGAATGAAAGCCTCTGCCATGCCATTCCACTAACTGCGGAAACACTGTTTCCACCGGAAATAGCTACCGCTGCGACATTCTGCTACAGCCCTAGTCACCATGGAGCTCAGAGGCATCTGTGCCTTGCTCCACTTCCCCTGTCCTGGGCTGTCCAAGTTACAAGTGCCACAACAATGCCATGCCTTTAAAAAAAATTAGTGGGTGTTCCTGCTGCTTGCTGCTTGCACTACTTGGCACCATGGTAGCCAAAGAGATCTGCATAGCTCCACGTCCCATGGTCTGGGCTATCCATATACTAAGGACAATGCCGGGGGCTGCCACCAGTGCCAAATATACTTAAAGTTTGAGTGCTACCTGCTGCTGCTTGCACTGCCTGTTGGCAAGTTGGCAACACCCTAGAGGGCTTGGTTGGCATAATGAGCCTGGATGGGTTGAATCTCCTCTTGGGGGGTGGGGGGTATTCACCCTCCTATGATCTCGCAGGTATGGAGTCTGGGTGTGCTCCTCAATTCATGGCTCAGCCTGGAATCTGAGGTTGTGGCCGTGGCCGGGAGTGCGTTTTGGCAGTTACATCTTGTCTGACGGCTTCAGCCGTATCTCTCAGACTATGACCTCACCTCTGTCATCCATGCCTTCATCACCTCGAGGCTGGATTACTGCAATGTGCTGTATGTGGGGCTGTCCGAGAAACTGGTCTGGAGGTTGCAGCTGGTGCAGAATGTCGCAGCCTGTCTCCTTTCTGGGGCAGGCTGCAGGAAGCACATGATACCTGTGCTCCGGGTTCTGCACTGGCTGCCTATAAAGCACCAGGCTAGGTTCAAGGTGCTGGTTTTGACGTTCAAAGCCCTTCACAGTCTGGGCCCTGCCTATCTGCAGAATCGCCTCATGCCCCATGTGCCCGTGCGACGCCTGAGTTCGTCCATGGGGGCCTTTTTGGAGGTTCCCCAGGCAAGACAGGTGGCCACTAATGTGAAATCTTTTTTGGTGGCTACCCCTGTGCTGTTGAATTCACTCCCAGAGGAGGCTCGGCTGGCCTCCACCCTCCTGTCATTTCGACGTTTGTGTAAGACCTGGCTGTTGGCGAGGGGAGGGGTAGGGTAGAGGGGTAGGGTTTGGGAGGGAGGGTGAGTTTTTATTATTTGTTTTAAAATTTGTTGATTAGTTTTAAATGTTTTATTGTTAAATTTTCTTTGTGTTGTTCACCGCCCCGAACTGCCTTTGGGCAGGAGGGGTGGGATATACATTTTAAATAAATAAATAAATAAATAAATAAATAACGTGGGTGTGTGGATGATGGTGGGTCATGTTGTGGGTACACTACTCCTGGTTTTGGGGGGAATTTCTGCCCACTGTTAGGACACGGACCCACTCCATGAGGGAATATTGGGGGCTGGTACCCCAATATCCAAACAACCTCTTAAATTTAGGGGAAATTAGCTGAATTTATTCAAAGGTTCTGCACGTGTCCACTGGGATCAGTGAGAGGATGTGATGCACTGCCAGCTGGCTGGAATTTCCCTCCCACACCCCAAAACAGAAAGGGGATACTCTGATTCAAATGAGGGAGATTTATTGACAAAGAACAAAGTATAATACATAAACAGTTCACCCACAGGCCAATTAGCATGATTTTCTATACCCTTCCACCAAGCACAGTTGACATACACACACATATGCAGGCCATTACTAGGGATGGGCGAACGTGGTTCAGAAGTTCGGAGTTCGGCCCGAACTCAGCCTGTTCGGATGACCGAACGCGAACCCAAACTCGAACCCAAACATACCAAACAACCAAACACCGAACAGCAAAATGGCCGAACATTTTGGTCAGTTCGGATCGCGTTTGGGTGAGTTCGGATGGCAAAAAAAGGTTCACTGGAAGGTGACAGAGACGGGTAGTACTAGTCACTGAGGAGCAGACTTCCAGGCACCAGCGGTGGTGAGGCTTGCAAGAAATGAAACCTCTGCCTCGCCCCTTCCCAACACCTTCTGAGCTATTCACTGTTCTTGAACAGCAGGCGCTGAGTAGGATTATTAGATTGCTTTAAGTTTCATTTCAGTTTTGTACTGAAATGAAACTTAAACCTTAAACTGAAACCTTGTGTTTGTGATTCCCCCACCCCCATCCCATAGAGAGAGAGATATAGAGATATAGATATAGAGAGATAGATAGATAGGTTAGGGATAGTAGTTGTAGGAGCTAGTTTAGTGACAGAGATAACGTTAGTGATTTAGTTTTAGTGTTTGTAGGAGTAGGCCTGTGTACATATTAGATAATCCATTTAGTTCATAGCAGTTAGAATAGTTAATAGCACTTAGATTTAGTGTAGATAGATATATACAATATTAGACAAAAAAATAAATTAAAAAACCTCATGTAAAAACAAAAAAATAAATAAAAAACAAATGAAAACCATATAACACCCAATAAAAAACAAAAATATATATATATATAAAAAAAAGCCACCCATAACATTTCCCAAACGGCCGAACTGAACAGCCGAACTGAACGGCCAAACCGAATGGTGAACGGCCGAACCAAACGGCGGAACGGCCGAACCCAAACCCGAACCCAGCAAACTAACCGAACGCAGCCGAACCGAACGGCTGAACCAAACGGACGAACCAAATGCAGCCGAACCGAACGGCCGAACCCGAACCACGATCTGTTCGCCCATCCCTAGCCATTACCCCCATCGAGTTTGCTTCCTCTCTATCCCCCCACCTCCCCTCTGTTTTCTCCTCCTCCTCCCCTGACTCTGCCATCTCCGCTCTCGAC